>JAQZBX010018096.1:5554-35042 GCA_029593785.1 Cabassous unicinctus | reverse complement strand
TGAATATGAATGTGTTCATGTGGTCATAGGGTGTTATCTCAGCGGGTGGAGAGCCATACAATAACCAACAAAATATTAAATTCCCATTCTCCATAGTCCTGCTACATTCTCTAATAGAGTGGCAAGAATCTCTAAAGTACATAGGCAGTGCCTAATAAAGAAAACAGACCAATATGCCAAACGCTCAATATTAATGCTTGTATTTATGAACCTTATTCTTGTAAAATTGAAACTTAGCCTAGTAGTATCTATTGCCTAAGAGTTACCTCCTGAAAACCTCCTTGTTACTCAAATGTCCCCTCTCTCTAAGGCAAACTCAGCAAAACAATTTTCTACCTTCCCCCAGTGTGTCACATGAATCCCAGGGATGAGCCTTACTGCAGACCAAATAAGGAAAACATCATGTTTACTTCTCTGGAATATATGCTGGGAATAAAGGAAAAAAATTTCCTGAAATGCTAGTACACATACATGTTAAAACATTCCATTCCATGCAAGATTAAGCATAAGGATGCAACCCATAGAGAGCATGGAAATCCTACAATATCTACAGAAAGTCTAGCTGTTGAAAAACTCATGGTGACATACATCATTTCATGAGCACTCTTCCCTGCCTTCTTATCTACTCTACAAACCCCACAGAAGACTGATTTCCCTGCCCTGTCAATTCTAAAGCAAAGTGCTATGATACACCTCAGTATATTCTGGAGGGCATCAAAGATGTTTTCAACCATCCATAATACTACTCCCATCTAGTTGGGCACTCACATTTCCTCACAAAATGAAAAAAAAAAACTGAGAAAATATTCCACACTCTAGTGCAGGGGTTCTTAAACTTCTTTGTTCTACTGACTCCTTTGCCCATCAGATGAAAACCACGGATACCTTACTAAGTCCACACTATACTGTATATTATTTAATAAATGCATCAAACCCACAAGAATAACATTTTTTTGAATTTCAATTGAAGCTCATGGACTCTGGTTAAGAACCCCTTATATATGGCCTTACTAACACTCTAGTTGACACCTTGGACCTGCTTTGGTCTGCTTAGACTTCAGCAGCCTGCACCTTCCATACAATGGTATCACAATACAGCCACCAGCTCCACATCCAACAGGGCACAGACCCTGTATGCATGTGGGGAGCCTGCCCTCAGAGAGCCCCCATCACAAGGGACCCTATATTCCTGCCGTGGGGAAAACAGATCTTTCTAGTGACTGAGGGCTGGAGACGTGTGAAAGGTTCAAGCACTGGGTGGGAGCATGAAAGGGAACACACAGAAAGTGCCCCTCACATATGCATAGGAAAGAGGCAGCTGGATGAGATGAGATGGTACAGAGTTCTCACTCATTTTGTTCCACTTCCAAGGAATGCTTTGAGGTGTCATCATCGATCCAGGCACAGACTGCCCAATTTTAAAACTCCAGATATGGCACTCAGGCAGCAGATGTCTTTAAACATTAATTCACACTAGATTACCAATCCTGAGTCATTGATCATGGAGAAGACCAATGACACTCAAGGACTGAATCTCAGCAAGCCATTTGTGATATGGCAGGAAAGAGGTCCCTGGAGGAAACTGTTGTTAGGAGAATATCAGTAGGTTAGAAAATAAAATGCCCACCACTATGAGAGATGTCCAACATTCTCAAGACTCTTGGCTACAGATCTTCCAAGGATTTCCTTACATGTCAGTGTAGTAAACACATGGGGAATTGTTTTCCCATCACACGGCATTCATTCCCTGTCAATTCCACCTAAGTCGTGTACAGAAAACAAATACAAACATGACTACAATACTCAGGAGGACGAGAATCAGAGTATACACAGAATTTCAAGTTTCCCATCATCCATCTACATTTTGATTCCTTCCACTACCTATGCAGAAAGGTATGTGTCCCTCACTCATATAGTAACTTAGAAAGAGACAACGTGCTGGACCTCAGTTCGATGAGAGGAGACGGTAAGGATTTCTCACTCATTTTGTTCAGCTTTTCCAAGGAATGCATATTAGGGTGTCATCATCGATCCAAGCACATTGTTACAGTTATAACAGGGGTTCTTAGCCTTTTTTGTTCCACAGACCCCTTTGTCAGTCAGGTGAAAACCAAGGACTCCTTACTAAGTCAACACTATAGTGGGTATTATTTAATAAATATATCACACCTGCACCAGCATGCCTCCACAAGAATAATGTTTTCTTGACCTTTAATCCAAGCTCACAGACCCCTTGTTCAGAACCCCTGGTCTAGAAGTTTTAAGCAGCAAGCTGGGGTGTGCAGAGGTCAAGAATGCAAATATGTCGGTCCCTTGACTATCGACAACCATAGACTTGATTATGGAAAAGAGGAAATACACTCAAGGAGTGGGTCTAGGCATGGCATTACTGTCATGACAAAAATACTTAATTTTAGGTCTATGTATTTCTTAGAAGACTAGCAGAACATTTTGCCAAAAAAATCTTACTGCCATGAGCCACCTACCAGATTCCGGAAGACTCAGGGCCACACTGCTTCCAGGGACTTTTGTGATCCTCCAGCTGTTAAAAGAAATGTAGATTCTTTCCACCCACATGGCTTCCATTTGATGGCATCTCACCTGATAAGTGAGTGGAAAACAAATGCACAATTGAGAAAAGAGCAAATGATCAAAGGCAACCACGGCAACACACATTTTCCACTGCCTTACATACCACACCTATGAATAATTTACATCTTATCTTTATGGATGTATTATATAGACGTGTATTTATGATGGCATGTATGTATGCATGCTTACATGTTTGCTGCATGGGGCCATTTTGGAATACGTGCATTAAAGTGCTGACTCCTGTGGCAAAAGGCTGCTTTCAACTCTACCATTCCTCTGACTCTGTATCTGAATACCTTCTATTAAACTGAATGCTTTCTACCATTAATTTGACCATTGTTCCCAGGTATCAATGATGGTTTCAGCCACATGGCTCTCCCCTATCAAACACGCACTACAAGAAATATAACTTTTCATAATCTACATTGTGACTCATTTTGGAATTGACTACAATTTTCCAGTAATATCTATGGACCCGTAAGAAATGAGCTGCACTTAACCAGAATGTAAGAGGCATAAGAAAATAATGTTTCAGGGATCAAATGAAGTACATATCTTGGTTATATGTTACTATATAGCACCAAAACCACAAGAAATATGTATCAACAAGATCAACAATGATAAGTTAACAACAGGAACCAGAAATTTAATTCCATTCAGAGACTCTTGGATGAACTGGAAACCTTCCTTCATTTTTGTGTTCTATAAATTGTCATTTCCACAAAACTACATGTAAGAGAGGATTAGAGAAATCAAACCTCCACTCAAGATACTGGCCAAACAGGGTTGCAGGTAAAATGGGAGCAATTCTTGAGAAACGCCTTTAAATAGGAAACAAAGTGTTCAAGGCCCCAGAAACCACTTTGGTCACAGGATTCTAAAAGTTGGGTGGGAGCGAACAAAGAGCCAAAGGATGTGGACCTGGATCGCTTCCATGCCTACTGGAGGGTAAACTCAGGCTAAATTCTATGGGATACACATCATAAATAAATCAAGGAAATCTGCCAAAATGCTCGTCCCCAAGGACACTTGAACATGCTATTCTAGACAGAACTGAGAGAGGAACCTATCACTTCCATAGAAACCCATAGGAAACCTATGACATCTTTTGGAGAAAACAGCCGAAAAGCCACTTTTAATGACATCCAATCATTTTATAAGCAACTTCCAGTTTCTTCTCTATCTGGCCCAGCATCCACCAGAGCATTTTCATTTTATTTTGATGTCACTACTGAAGATACAAGGTAGGACAACTCTTCTGGCATTCTGGCAATGCTTGCAAGAAGTTTCAAAACATAGGAATGACTGGTTTCCATTCAATTAAACCAATACCATTGGCACACTATTACATCACCATGTGAGGAAACCTAGGAATTTACAATAACTGTTTACCTTAGGCTCTCATCATGACATGACCAGCCTGCCATACTTCTCTCAGACGTGGGTAGGTGAAGGGTATATGGATTAAGTGACCTGCATGGTCTCCAAACGGTAGCATCACACATTCCCTTCCGAATCAGCAAACTCTGCTTTTGCTGGGAATAACACCCCCATTAAGGGGCCATTTAATAAGAGATTCTCTCATCATGGTCAGGTGGAAAACTGAATTTTTTTAGTACACAGTCAGCTGGAGACATTCAAATTTCCAAGGATGGATTTGACCATGAAAGGGAACATAGGCATGTGGCCCCTCACTCAGAGGTTCTTTGAACTAGACAACATACAGGTGCCCTGTGCAAGGAGAGCAGACAAATGGTTTTAGAATCATTTTGGTCAGCTTTTCCAAGGAATTCTTATTTGGGCAGATTTATCCATCTATGCACTTCCATATACCCTAGTGTTTTAAAGCTGAAGACTGGGATTTGGAGAGCCCATGAGCCCAACATGCTCAACTCCCTCAAGTTTCAAGAGTCAGGCTGAATTGTGTGGAATACACAACAAAAAATAAAATAAAAAATCTGCCAAACTGCTCATCCCCAAGGAAATTTTGAACATGCCATTCTAAAGACCACTGGGTCAAACCTAACATTTCCATAGAAACCCAAAGGAATCCTATGGTATCTTTTGGAAAAACCAGAGGAAAAGGCACTTGTAACTATGTCCTATCATTTCATAAGCAACTGCCAGTTTCTTCTCCATATGTCCCAGCAGCCACCAGAATATTTTCATTTTATTTTGATGTCGCTACTAAAGATACAAGGTATGACAACTTTTCTGGCTTTATGGTAATGCTTGAAAGAGGATTCAAACCATCAAAATCCCTGGTTCCTATTCAATCAACCCAGTACACACAGAAATTACATCACCATCTGAGGAAACCTGGATAAAGTGAATAACTGTTTAGCTTACACACTCATCATGACATTACCAGCCTGCCATACTTCTCCCAGAGGTGGGCAAGTCAAGGGTATATGAGGATTAAGTGACCTGCATGGGCTGACACTGTGGTGTCACAGGTTCCCTCCTGAGTCCTCACCCACCCAATCCAGGAAACTCTGCATTTGCTGGAAATAACATCATCACCAAGGGGATGTTCAATAAGAGATTCCCTCATCACAGCCAGGTGTAAAACCTAATCTTTTTAGTGCAAAGTCGCCTAGAGACATCCAAATTTACAAGCATGGATTTGAGCATGAAAGGGAGCATAGGATGCGGCCCCTCACTCAGAGGTTCCTTGAACTGAGTCAATGAGCAGGACCTCCATGCAAGTACAGTGGACAGTAGGGATTTAGACACATTTATATCAGCTTTTCCAAGGAATGTATACTTGGGTTGATTCATCCATCTAAGCAATTTTGTACACTCTGGCATTTTAAAGCTCCAGCTGGGATGTGGAAAGTCCAATAGCCTACCCTGCTCAATCCCCTTGAGTTTCTAGAGTCAGGCCATTGAGCAGGGAGAAAAGGGAAGGCACTCAAGGAGTGAATGGTTCCCGGCACATTAAAAGACAGAGCCAAGACAAGACATGCCAAAAATCCAGAAACTAAGGTGGCGCAGAAGGCAGAACACCTCTCTCCCACATCGGAGGTCTCCAGGATCGAATCCCGGTGAAGAATGGAGGAGAAGGATGAGAAGAGAGGGCAGGAAACAGACACAGAGAATTGCCCAGCGAATGGACACAAAACAGCAAAATGGGGATAAAGTAAAATAAATAAATCTTAGTGAAAAAAAAGACAGTGACATTAAAAGACAAAGTTCCTTTAGTTCTATTTAGTCCTATGAAGAATATCTGCACGTTTGGTAAGGAAAACCAAATGCTTACCACCAAGCCATCTACCAGCTTCCAGAGGCCTCTGGTCCTCAGCCCTTTCAGAGGCCCCCAAATATCTACATGTGTGAAGATAAGCAGAGTATCTTCTCCTCAAAATGGCATTCATTCATAGGCAACTGTGACAAAAGAAGGGCAGAGAAAACAAACACACACTTCAGAAACATACACAGTATCACATGCAAACCCACAATCCCCAGTTTTATACTACTTATGTGCTGCATCTGCACTGCATTGACTTCAAGTATTTTTATGTATATTGGTGAGGAATCATGTGCATATGTATGTAGCCAAAAGTTTTATCTTCTTGTTTAGGTATGCACGTGTTGAATGTATTACCCCCTGCCTCAAATGCATTATTTCTCTACATTTCCCTAGATTTCTACTGTGGAAACCTTCTGAAGAAAATCTATGCTTCCAACCATCAATATGCCCACGTTTACCAAACTGGAAGATGACAAACGCCACATTCCCCTGATGCTCATCCAGTACATTCCATGAAAGCATACCTATCGATACATACTCTACATTCTCAGTCATCATGTGTTTGAACTCAACAGTGTATTACCACCTTTGGAAGCAAGCAGAAATGAACCAGACTTGACTGAAAAGCAGCAAACACCAGAAAATAACATTTCAGGGATGAATTGGGGCTCACGCATAACACTTGCCAATGAGCCGGGAGTGTCCATCTATCGAGCCAACTCGAACACATAGGTCGCTCTAGTACATGATAACGAAAAAATCAAAGACTTCTAGGGCCAAGATGGAATCCTAAGGAAAAGCTGTTTGTATACAAAAGTGCTCAGGCAACAACTCTCTTATATTGGAAACTGGGCAATTCCCAAATATCTGGCAATTTTGCAAGCAGCAGGCTTCAATATGGTGAGAGTGGAGGATACATAAAGTCCCACATCTAAATTTTCATCACTATCACGCTCAAAGTATCAATGGCCATCACTAAAGAACCCTTGAGAAGCCAAGTTATATTTCCAAGAGGGAATTTCATGAGCTGAAGGGAGGCAAAACAAACATCATCAGGAGTATAGGAGTAGAGTCCAGAACATATGAACACACTGAGCCTAAGTTGTAAAGGTATTGCTAGAGCTCTCCTAATAACATGAAATATATCACCAATAAAATCAACAACAATAATTCAAAGGAAAAAAGTCAACTACCATCATGGAGCCTGGGACGAATTCAAAGTCAGGTTACTGCCTGGTGCTTTGGCTTGCACCCCCCAAAGCCCTTCTTAACACCTACGTGCATGGATAAATCAAACTTTCAGCAGAGTGCATGACAGAGAGAGCAATGTAAGGAATGATAAGAGTCTTTTCTGGAAAAAGAACACACCTTCTTGCTTCTGAACCCTACTGTGAACAGGGATTGGCAAGATACAGGAAAGCCCCTCAGCCTAAGGTCTTGACACACGGTGATGTAGACAAGGAGATCCCTTCCACGATCTATGAAGAGAAGGAAGAAGCTACTACTGTGGAATATATACCATATGCAAATCAAAGCCATCAAACCAAATTCCTGTATGCATGGACACCGGACATTCCATTACAGGACCAACTCTACACACCTCCTTTAACAACAGAATTGCGTACCACACCTATGGCAACATGGGGGAATTCAGCCATTAAACAACTTCTAAATCATCTATTTCAGGAGCAACTGTCCCTAATTCCTACTTCAGTCAGAATGCAATGCCCATAACACCTCCATATCATTTTGATGCCAAGAGTAGAAAAACAAGCAATGACATCTTTGCAGTGGATTCTCGAAATGCTTGCAGATGATTTGTCAGCATCCCCATCGATGATTCACATTAATTCACCCAAACACCACTGACACTCCAATTCCTCACCAAGTGACATAAACTTGTAAATCACTACTAAATCCTTCACCTTAGGTGTTATTCAATGACTTGAAAGTTCTAGTCTCCATCCTCTAGACATGGGAAGCTGATGGCTACATGATGATCTCAAATGCCTGTACAGACACAAGCTATAGTATTACAATTCCATTAATAATACCCCAGGAACCAATTCACTGATTTCAACAATTGACTGGGAAGATGAACCTCATGGAGGATCAAAGGGATCCACTAGTGCTTTGTGTAAAACTAAATTCCTCTAGAGTCCAGAAAACCACAGACACCCACGGTGAAAGGCCTGGGGCAGTAGGGAAGACAACCATGGAATGTGTGTGTCCCCATCACAAATTAACTTAGAAAGAGACAAACGTGCTGGACCTCAGTTCGATGAGAGGAGACGGTAGGGATTTCTCACTCATTTTGTTCAGCTTTTCCAAGGAATGCATATTAGGGTGTCATCATCAATCCAAGCATGTTGTTACAGTCTAGAGGTTTTAAGTGGCAGGCTGGGGTGTGCAGGGGTCCATGAGTTCAAATGTGTATTCCATAGGAGACGTGGTACACTTAGCAAAACAAAAATCTTACTGCCATGAGCCACCTACCGGATATTGGAAGGCTCAGGGTCACACTACCTCCAGGAACTTTACTGGACCTCCAGCTCTTTCCACCCAAATGGCTTCCATTCAATGGCATCTCCACCTGGGAAGTCAGCAGAAAACAAACACACAAAATAGCAAATAGAAAATAGCAAATGATGAAAAGCAACCAGCACAAACTTTTTCCACTGCCTTACATACTACACCTACAAATTATTAATGGCTGTATTATATCCATTTGTATGTATGATGACATAGATGTACGCATGTTTGCATGTTAGCTGTGTGGAACCATTTTGGAACATGTGCATTTCAAATTCTGCCTTCCACAACAAAAGCCTTCTTTTGACTTTACAATTCCTCTGACTCCACATTCAGAGACCTTCTAATAAACCGAGTGCCTTCTACCATTAATTTGACCATGGTTCCCAGGTTTCAATGATGGTATCTACCACATTGCCCTCCCCCTATCAAACATGTACTGAAAGAAACACACCTTCTCATTATCTACATTGTGACTCTTCCTGAAATTGACTTCAAAGTTCCAGTAACATATTTGGGCCCAACTGACTTGCCGAAAAGGTAATTGTCTCAAGGAAATTACACTTCAGGGATCAATGCAAGCGCAGCCAGGATATTTGGCCAAGGAGCAGAGGAGTCCATTTGAAGATTCCACACCTGGTTCCAACATGCATTCTTTCCCAACAACCTAGGGAACACCTCCTCACAGGTGTCCAAGAGCCATAACAATACAACAGGGGAAATTTATATGAGGGGTCCATGACAAAGATCTTAACAGGAAAAGGGCAATTCACAAGTACCTGTTATTTTCACAATCAATGAGCTTCACAATCCTGACAGCAGAGCAAAGGTACACTCATGTAACCAAATTTAAACACTCTCTTCGACATTCTTGCATGGAAAAACCCACATGTATAAAGGAAATTCTAATACCAATTTGGTGTGTCCTGACTTGAAATCGTCAAAATTAATGTCATGAGGACTTGCTTACTAAAAATACAAGCCAAGCCTTCTCAATCCTATCTTCGGAAATTACAATTTGCAGCTATGCCATGGGAAAATATAGAAAACATAAACAATTCTACAATACAAACAAAACAAAAACAAGGCAACAATGCCAAAACTACCCTTGGATGAGGTTAAATTCCGGATTCCTGGAACTGTGATTAGTGGAAACCTACTGGTGTGGGACAGAGTAACATGGGAGAAGAAAACATTTTCTTGAGGTGCATTTAATGTAGAGATGTGTATCAAATGGGCCATTACTGAAAAAACTCCTTCCCTTACGAAACCTACTGTGAAGCGGGACCAGAGGCATAGAAATCTACGAAAATCTACAGAATCTCTAGCTGTTGAACCACTAATGTTGACATATCTTCATGAGCACTATTCCTTGGGCTTTTCTTATCTACCCGAAAGCCCCACAGAAGAGTGATTTCCTTACTATGTCAGAACTGAAGCAAAATGCTACGAAACCCCTCAATAAATTCTGGAGGGTTTCAAAGAATTTTCACCATCCTTAACATTACTTCCATTCAATATTCCCCATCAGGGTGGGCACTCACATTTCCTCCCAAAATGAAAAAGAAAACCTAGAAAATATTGCTAACTCCATGGCCTTACTAACACACTAATCCTGACACCTTGGACCTGCTTTCCTTCTCCTAGACTTCAGCAGCCTGCACCTTCCATACAATGATGTCACAAGACAGCCACCTGCTCCACAACCACCAATGCACAGGCCCTGTATGCATGTGGGGAGCCTACCCTAAGAGCCCCCATCACAAGGGATCCTGTATTCATGCCGTGAGAAAAACGCTTCTTTCTAGTGATTGAGGAGACTGGAGATGTGTGAAAGGTTCAAGCTCTGAGTGGGAGTGTGAAAGGGAACACCTGGAAACTGCCCCTCACTCACATGTGCCTAGGAAAGAGGCAGCGTGCTGGACCTCAGCTCGATGAGATGAGACGGTATAGAGTTCTCACTCATTTTGTTCAGCTTCCAAGGAATGCTTTGAGGGTGTCATCATCGATCCAGGCACAGACTGCCCAATTTTAAAGTTCCAGGTATGGCATTCGGACAGCAGATCTCTTTAAATATTTGTTCAAATGAGATTATCAGTGCCAAGTCATTGATCACAGAGAAGACCAATGACACTCAAGGACTGAATCTCCACACGCCATTTCTGATATGGCAGGTAAGAGGTCCCTGGAGGTGGACCTATTCTTGGGAAAATATCAGTAGGTTAGGAATATAAATGCCTACCACTATGTGTGATGTCCAAGGTTCTCGAGACTCTTCCACAAATCTTCCAGGGATTCCCTTACATCTCGGGGTAGTAAACACACAGTGAATTGCTTTCCCTTTACAAGGCATTCATCCTTGCCTATTCTACCTAAGAGGTATATGAAAAACAATTAAAAACATAATTACAATACTGAGAAGGTTGAGGACCAGGGTAAACTCATAAATTCTAATTTCCCTCCATGTATTTATAAATCATTTCCTTCCAGCAGCTATGCACTTATTTGTATATTTAAATATACCCTTAGATTTGTTGCACTTGTGCAGATAAGCATGTTATACTGAAGGCTCTTCCACCAGCAGAAAACATACCTGGTGTACGATTATCAGATCACAAAGTTGGTATCGTGTTCTTGGAACTCAATGACACCAATTCTCAATCTGTCTAGTTCGACTAACTTTAGATGCAGAAACATGGCGAATAGCCCTTGCCTCTCCCTCCTACTGTACATAGGGCATACCCATAGTTAATGGACATTCTTCCTAAAAGTAAATTAGAATTCAACATTGTAGCAATGACTTTGACAACACAGAAATGAAGTAAGCAGGTCAGAAAGCAACCAGCAGCAAATCAAACCTCAGGCATGGAACAGGAAATATCAGAACCTTGAATGACAAAAATGTAAGTCCATCTAACAGACCTCACACCTAATTTGAGACATGGGTTAGTTCACAACAATGAGAAAAATGCCCTTTAATTAAGCAATACAGAAGCCTTGTCAAACAGAAAATCTGTATGCAGAATGGTGCACAAGAAATCTCTTACTGAAATTAGGAAATCCCCAGTCATTTATCATTTTCAAAAAAAAAGCTTAACCACATAATGAAAGCAATGAAATGTAGCACAGTGAAACGCTTCATCCATAACATCTTCATGTCTGTACAGAAGTACCCTAACATTTACACCCAAACTCAAATAACTACATGGATTATCATGAGCTGAGGGGGTGAAAATCCAAACATCTCCATGTCTTGCCTATGGGAAATACTAGCGTGCACCTCCAATGTATATCTTGGTAATATGTTAATAGATGGCACCTAAACCTCAATAGATATGTTATCAACAAGATCACTCATGATAAGGTAACTACAACAAACTCAAGCCAACTCTATACAGGGAATCTTGGATGAACTGAAAACCTGTGTTCAATTCTTGGATCCATGAATCGTTGATTACACACAGTTATAGGCAAGAGAGGATTAGAGAACTCAAACCTCCATAAAGGGCACTATTCCAATAGGATGCAGGAGAAATGGGGGCATTTCTTGAGAAATGCCTCTACTTAGGAAACAAAGTGTTTAAGGCCCCTCATTCCAGAAACCACTTTGGTCACAGGATTCTAAAAGTTGAGTGGGAGCGAATGGAGAGCCAGTGGATCTGGACCTGGATTGCTTCCACACCCACTGGAACGAAAGCTCAGGCTGAATAGTGAGAAATACACAACCCAAGAAAATCAAGAAAATCTGCTAAAATCCTTGTCCCCAAGACATCTGAACATGCCAGTTTAAAGACCATTGGGTGGAAACTAATATGTCCAGAGAACCCAAAGGAAACCTACGACCTCTTATGGAGAAATTAGCCAAAAAGCCACTTGTAATGACATCCAATCTTTCATAAGCAACTACCAGTTTCTTATCCCTGTGGCCTAGCAGCCACCAGAACATTTTCATTTTATTTTGATGTCGCTACTAAAGATACAATGTAGGACAATTTTTCTGCCATTCTGGTAATGCTTGCAAGGGGATTCAACACATCTGAATCCCTGGTTCCCATTCAATCAACCTAATACCACTGGCACAGAAATTACATCACCATATGAGAAACCTGAAAAGACCAATAACTGTTTACCTTACATACTCATCATGACATGACCAGCCTGCCATACCTCTCCCAGAGGGGGCAGGAGAAGGGTATATGAGGATTAGGTGACCGACATTGACTGACACTGTGGTGTCACACGTTCCCCACCGATTCCCCACCCATCCAATCTAGGAAACTCTGCATTTGATTAGAATCATGTACCAATCAAGGGGCTGTTCAATAAGAGATTCCCTCATCACGGCCAAGTGTGAACCCAAACCTATCTAGTGCAAAGTCGACTGGAGAGATCCAAATTTACAAGAATGGACTTGTGCATGAAAGGGAGCATATGGTGTGGCCCCTCATTCAGAGGTCCTTGAACTGAGTCAACGAACAGGAGCTCCGTGCAAGTAGAGCAGAGAGCAGGGATTCAGATGCATTTAGATCAACTTTCCAAGGGATATTTATTTGGGGGGATTCATCCATCTAACACTTTCATACTCCCTAGGGCACCCTCGAGTTTCTAGAGTCTGGCCATTGAGCAGGGAGAAAAGACAAGGCACTCAAGGAGTGAATGGTTCCTGGCACACCTTAGTGACATTAAAAGACAAAGTTCCTTCAGGACTTTGTAACCCTGGGAAGAATATCTGCATGTTTGTTAAGGAAACAGTACACTTACCACCAAGCAATCTCCCAGCTTCCAGAGGTCTCTGGTCCTCAGTGCTTTCAGAGGCCCCCAAACACCTACATGTTTGAAGATAAGCGGAGAATCTTCTTCTTGAGATGGCATTCATTTGAAGGCAACTGCAACAGAGAAGGGAAGAGAAAACAAACACATGCTTCAGAAACATATACAGGATCAGATGCAAAACCCACAACCTTAAATTTTACACTGCTTATGTGCTGCACCACCACTGCATTGACATCAACTATTTTGATGTACATTGGTGAGGAATATGTGTGCATGTATATAGCTAAGAGTATATGTTTTATGTGCAGGCTTATGCACGCAGGCATTAAAGGTGTTACCTCTTTCTGCAAAGGCATTCTTTCTCAAGATTTCCCTGAATTCCAACATGGAAAACTTCTGCAAAAAATCTATGCCTTCCAGCATCAATCTCCCGATTTGATAAAATTGGGAGATGACGAAAGCAATACTCAACATTCTCAGTCATTACACGTTTGAACTCAATGGTATAGTAATGTCTTTGGACACAAGCAGAAATTGATCAGACTGGGTCAGAAAGAAGCAAACACAAGGGAAGAAAGTTTCAGGGATGAAACATGAGAGACACTAGGCCGCAGAGCAGAGAGCGTCCATCTATCGGAGCCAATTCTAACCCTAAACTCACACTAGTACATGATAAGAAATCCTGACCTCCAGGACCAAGATGCAATCTTGAGGAATTAGATCATTTGTGCACACAATAGTCCATACTATATATTTCTAATACTGGAAATGGGGCAATTCCCAAATATCTGGCAGTTTCACAAGCAACAGGCTTCAATTTCGTGAGAGTGGAGGAAACATAAAATCACACATCTAAATTTTTATCAGTAGCACACTCAGGCAAGCACAAAAGAACCTTTCTGGAACACAAGTTATAATTCCAACAGGGCACCTCATGACCTGAAGGGAGGCAAAACAAATTTATCGGGACTTGACTATATAGAACAGAGGCAGCAGTCAATCCCTCAAGTCAATACTGGCAAGTTATTACTAGAAGCTCTCCTAACACATGAAATATATCACCAATGAAATCAACAACAATTATTCATAGGAAAAATGTCAACTACTGTCACCGAGTCTGGGAAGAATGCAAAATGAGTTTTAGTGCCTGGTACTTTGGCATGCACTCTCCAAGGCCATCTTGGCACCTACTTGCATACACACATCAAATTTCCCACAAAAGGCATGAGAAAGAGGAGATGCGAGTGATGATATGATGATTTTCTGGAAAACAAACATATCTTCTTTGATGTTAAACCTCGTATAAACAGGGAGTGGCAAGATTCAGGAAAGACCTTCTAAGGTTGCTAAATCATTGGGACATGGTGATGTAAGGCTAGGGGATCTCTTCATGATCTATGAAGAGAAGGAAGACGCTTACTACTATGGAATAAACAGTATATGTAAACCAAAGCCACCTAACCAAATTCCCGTACATGTCGACATTGCCTTTCCATGACAGGACCACCTTTATTCACCTCCTTTACCAACAGAACTGCATAGAATCTCTATGTACCATGAGGGAAATCCAGGCATTAAACAACTTCTAAATCCATCTAATCATTTCAAGAGCAACTGTCCCTGTTTCCTATTTCATCTGGCCATCAATGCCCATAGCACCTCCATATCATTTTGAGGTCAGGAGTATAACAAGCAATAATGCCTTTTCAAAGTATTCTTACAATGATTATAGTTTGTTAGAATCCCCATCAATGATTCTCATTATTTCAAATCAAATACCACTGTCACTCAAATTCCTCACCAAGAGACATAAACTAGGAAATCATTGTTAAATCCTTGACCTTAAGTGCAAATTAATGACTCAAGACCTGATCTCCATCCCCTAGTCATGGATACCAGAGGGTTACAGGAAGGTCTCAAATACCTATACAGTGTCAAGATATGGTATTTTAAAGTACCTCAATAAATCCCTAGGAACCAATCCACTGAGTGTGACTACTGACTAGAAAGATGGACCTCTTCAAGGATCCAAGCAGCAAGGGACAGATTCCCTAGGGCTATGTGTAAAACTCAATCTCTCTAGAGCCCAGAAGACCACAGACACCCACGGTGAAAAGGCCTGGGCCAGGAGGGCAGACAACCATGGAACGTGTGTGTCCCTCACTCATGCAGTAACTTAGAAAGAGACAACGTGCTGGACCTCAGTTCGATGAGAGGAGACGGTAAGGATTTCTCACTCATTTTGTTCAGCTTTTCCAAGGAATGCATATTAGGGTGTCATCATCGATCCAAGCACGTTGTTACAGTCTAGAGGTTTTAAGTAGCAGGCTGGGGTGTGCAGAATTAAAGGGTGCAAATATGTCAGTCCCTGAGTATCAACAACCATACCATTGATTATGGATAAGAGGCAAGACAAGGAGTGCATCTAGGTATGATGTTCTGACAGGAAAAAAATAATCATTTCTTTTAGATCTATGTACTCCATAGGATATAGCAGTACACTTAGTCAAAACAAATCTTACTGCCATGAGCCACCTACCAGATTCCAGAGGACTCAGGGCCATATTGCTTCCAGGGGCATTCATGTACTTCTGGCTGTTAAAGGAAATGTAGACTCTTTCCACCCACATGGCTTCCACTGGATGGCATCTCACCTGAGAAGTGAGCATAAATGAAATGCACGATTAAGAAGAGGGCAAATGATCCAACACAAACAGGGCAATGCCCATTTTCCACTGCCTTACATACTACACCTAGAAATCATTTACACCTTATCTTTAGGGATGTTTTATATACATATGTATGAATGATGTTATGTATGTATGCATGTTTGCATGTTTTCTGTGTGGGGCCATTTTGGAATATGTACATTAAAAGTGCTCTCCCCTATGACAAAAGCCTTCTTTTGACTGTACAATTCCTCTGACTCCGTATTCGGATAATGTCTACTAAACTGAATGCCTTCTACCACCAATTTGTCAGTTGTAACCACATGTTGATGATGGCATCTGCCTCATTGCCCTCCTGTATCATCCACGCACTGTAAGAAATACACCTTCTCATAATCTACATTGTGATTCACATTAGACATAATTCACCGTTTCAGAAAACTCATTGGGTCCACGAAAAATGAATAGCACTTGGCCAGAAGGCAATAGTGTTTCAGGGATCAGTGGAAGCACAACTGGGATATTTGGCCAAGGAGCAGATGGGTCCTTAACACTCCACACCTGCTCCCAGACATGTGTTATTTCTCAACAATCCAGCCAACAAATCCTCAAAGGGACAATAGGAT
The DNA here is from genome assembly GCA_029593785.1 of Cabassous unicinctus. Lineage (NCBI taxonomy): Eukaryota > Metazoa > Chordata > Mammalia > Cingulata > Chlamyphoridae > Cabassous > Cabassous unicinctus. The sequence continues at coordinate 18,597 of JAQZBX010018096.1, read as the reverse complement.
TAGGGTTAAGGTTAGGGTAAATCAGTATGAGTGGTCTGTGGTAAGGGTCTGTATGGAAAAAGAACAATTTGAAAGAACCTACATGTTCTCAATCAATGAGCTTCACTATCCTGGCAGCAGATCAAAGGTCTACTCATGAAACCAACATTAATAACTCTCTTCCACATTCTTTTCATAGAAAACCCCAAATGTATAAAAACAAATCACAATACCAAATTGAGTTATCATGAGTTGAAGGTGTCAATCCAAGTGTCATCAAGACTTGCTTACTGAAAATACAAAAGAGACAATTTCTCATGGATATTTTCAGAAATTACTATTTGCCCCAAAGTCAATGAAACAAAGTGAACAGAATCAACAATGACAAGGTACCAATAAAACAAGAACAAGGCAAATATGCCCCAACTATTCTTAGATGAAGTTAACTTCTGGATTTCATTTGTGGGGGCATATGATTAGTGGACAGGTGTGGAACAGAGTTGCATGAAGAACCAAACATCTTCCTGAAGTTCATTTGATGTAGAGATGCGTGTCAAATGGGCCTTTATTAAAAACCACGTTCCTTTAGAAAACCCACTGTGAACAGGGGCAAGAGGCACACCAGACATTTAGATTAGAGATTCTAAATTTTTCGCATATTGCAATGGAGGGCCAATGGATTACTGCACTTCCAATAAGGGAAAGGTCATGTTTAATTCTCTGGAATATAGGATGGGAGCAAAGGAAGACAATTCCTTGAAATTCTTGCACAAATAGGCACTAGAATATTCCATTCCTGGCAAAAGTAGGCATGAAAATGCAACCCATAGAAAGCATAGACATCCTAATACAATCTACAGAAATGGCAGCTGTTGAACAACTAATGTTGACATCCATCATTTCCTGGGCACTCCACCCCGGTTTTTCTTATCTACCCTATAGCCCAAAAGAAGAGAGATTTCCTTGCAACGGATTCTGGAGAGGTTCAAAGAGGATTTCTACCATCCATACTACTACTTCCATTCAACTTTCCCCATCAGGGTCGGCTCTCACATTTCCTCAGAAAATGAAAAAGAAAACCTAGAAAATATTGCTAGCTCTACAGCCTTAGTACCATACTAATCCTGACACCTTGGACCTGCTTTCCTTGTCTTAGACGTCAGCAACCTGCTCCTTCCATACAATGATGTCACAAGACAGCCACCAGCTCCACACCCACCAATGCACAGGCCCTGTATGCATGTGGGGAGCCTACCCTCAGAGAGCTCCCATCACAAGGGACCCTGTATTCATGCCATGGGAAAAACGCTTCTTTCTAGTGAATGAGGGCTAGAGATGTGGAATGCTCAAACACCAAGTGAGAGCATGAAAAAGAACACATGGAAACTGCCCCTCACTCACATGTGCCTAGGAAAGAGGCAGCGTGCTGGACCTCAGCTCGATGAGATGAGACGGTATAGAGTTCTCACTCATTTTGTTCAGCTTCCAAGGAATGCTTTGAGGGTGTCATCATCGATCCAGGCACAGACTGCCCAATTTTAAAACTCCAGGTATGGCATTCAGACAAACACAGGTCTTAAAACATTTCTTCACATGGGATTATCAGTGCCAAATCACTGATTGTAAAGAAGACCAAAGGCACTGAAGGACTGAATCTCCATACGCCATTTGTAAAATGGCAGGTAAGAGGTTCCTGGAGGTGGACCTATTCCTGGGAGTCTGTCAGTAGGTTAGGAATATAAATGCCTACCATTATGAGATGTGTCCAAGATTCTCAACACTCTTAGCCACAGATCTTCCAAGGTTTCCCTTTCATCTCAGGACAGTAAATACATGGTGAACTGCTTTCCCTTCACACGGCATTCATTCCCTATAAATTCCACCTAAGAAGTGTACAGAAAACAAATACAAACATGACTACAATAATCAGGATGATGAGGACCTAAGTAAACGCAGAATTTCGAGTTTCCCTTCATGCATCTACATTTCATTTCCTTCCACCAGCTATGAACATATGTTTATACTTTGATATACACTAGATATGTTGCACTTGTACAAGCAGGCATGTAATAACGAAGGTTCTTCTAAGGGTTAAAGCCCATCCTTGGTGCACAATTATCAGATCCAAAAGCTGGTACCATGCTTCTAGAATTCAATGCCTCCAAACCTCAATCTCTCTAGTTCAACCAAGATTGGATGGGGAAACATAACACATAGCCCTTGTCTTTCCTCCTCTGCTGTACACAAGGCACAACCTTAGTCATTGGACATTCTTCCTAATGGTACATTAGAATTAAATGTTGTATACCAATGACTTGGGCTACAAATAGAAATGAATGAAGTAGGTCAGAAGGCAATAACAGCAGAATATCAAATGTAAGGAACAGGATTTAGAATCCCAGACCTTGAAACAACAAAACAGGAAGTCCATCAAACAGACCTCACAACTTCATAGGAGACATGGGCATGATCTCAACAATGAGAATAAAATGCCCTTAACTAAACAATACAGAACCCTATTTCAAATGGTAAATATGTATGCACAGTGGTGCATGCTATATCCCTTACTGAAACAGGGAAATCCCAAATATTTGCATTTTCAATATAACAGTTTTTCCATGCAATGAACTCAAGGAAATGTAACACACCTAAACTCTTCATCTGTAACATCTTCATGTCTGTACACAAGTACCCTAACATATTCACCCAAACACAAATACCTGCATGCATTCCCATGAGCTGAGGGGAAGACAAGTCACAGACCTCCATGTGTCACCTATAGAAAATACAAAGGCATCCACCTCCACAGATATCTTGACAACATGTTACTAGACAAAACCTAAACCAAATGAAATACATCATCAACAAGATCAACCATGATAAGGTAACAAGAACAATAACCACAAGGCAACTCCATACAGGAACTCTTAGATGAGCTGAAAACCTGCCTTCAAGTCACAGTTCCATAAATTTCTGTTACACGCAGCTATAGGTGAGAGAGGATTAAGAGAAATTCAACCTCCACTCAAGAGCACGCGCCCAATAAAGATGCAGGACATTTGGCAGCATTTCTTGAGAAACACCGTTAAATAGGAAACAAAGTATTCAAGATGCCACACTCAGAAACTACTTTGGTCACAGGATAACAAAAGTTGCGTGGGAACAAATGGAGAGCCAAAGGATCGGGACCTGGATTACTTCCATACCCACTGGAGGAAAAATCAAGTGTGAATTCTGTGGAATAAACACCTTGAGTAAACCAAGGACATCGATCAAAATTCTCATCCCGAAGGACACTTGAACATGCCGTTCTCAACACCACTGAGTGGAAACTAAAATTCCCATAGGAACCCATAGGAAACCTCTGATACCTTGTGGAGAACCAGTTTCCAGAGGCCTCTGGTCCTCAGCGCTTTCAGAGGCCCCAAAATATCTATATGTGTGAAGATAAGCAGAGTATCTTCTCCTCAAAATGGCATTCATTCACAGGCAACTGTGACAAGAGAAGGGCAGAGAAAACAAACACACGCTTCAGAAACATACACAGGATGGTACTCAAAGCCCACAATCCCAAATCTTACACTGCTTATGTGCTGCAACTCCACTGTGTTTACCTCAGACACCCATGGTGAAAAGGCCTGGGCCAGCAGGACATAGAACCTGTGGATCGTGTGTGTCCCTCACTCACAGAGTAACTTAGAAAGAGACAACGTGCTGGACCTCAGTTCGATGAGAGGAGACGGTAGGGATTTCTCACTCATTTTGTTCAGCTTTTCCAAGGAATGCATATTAGGGTGTCATCATCGATCCAAGCACGCTGTAATAGTCTAGAAGTTTTAAGCAGCAGGCTGGGGTGTGCAGGGGTCCTGAAGGCAAATATTTTGGTCCCTGAGTATCCACAACCATACCATTGACACTCAATGAGTAGATCTGGGCATGGTGTTATTGACGTGACAAAAAAATAGTTTCTTTTAGGCCTATGTATTCCTTAGGATACTAGTAGCACCTTTAGCCAAAAAAGATCTTATGGTCATGAGGGACCTACCAGATTCTGGAACATGCATGAAACTACAGTTATTAAAGTAAGTGTTGACTCTTTCCTCTGAAATGGCATCCATTCATTGGCATCTCCATCTGAGAAAAGTGATCAGAAAACAAATGCAAGACTGAGAAAAGAGCAAATTATCAAAGACCACCAGCACAGCACCCATTATTCTACTCCCTTACATGCTACACCTATAAATCATTCACTGTTCTTTTAATGGATGTATTATATATATATGCATGTATGATTGCATGGATTTATGCGTGTTTGCATATTTGCTGTGTGGGGTCATTTTGGAATACAAGCATTGGAAGTGCTACCTCCTATGACATAAGCCTTCTTTTACTTCAGAATTCCTTTGACTCCATATTTGGATGCCTGCTAATAAACTGAATGCCTTCTACCATTAGTTTGCCAGTGTTGCTAGGGTTTCACAGTGGTTTAGGCCACATTTCCCTCCCCTATCAGCCATGTGCTCTAAGAAATACACTTTCTCCTAACCTACATTGTGACTCACCCTGGAATTGACTTCAACGTTTCATTTATATCTTGGATCCATGAGAAATGAACTGCACTTGGCCAGAAAGTACCAGTTACAAGGAAATTACATTTCAGATATCAATGGAGGCACAGTCGGCACATTGCGCGAAGCAGCAGAGGAGTTCACCTAAAAATGTCAGACCTAATCCCAGACACAGGCTCTTTCACAACAACCCATTCAACACCTACTCACAGGGCCAACAGTCAAAACGATACAACAGAGTATATTTATATGCATGGTCCGTGATAAGTCTCTTACTGGAAATGGCACAATTCCCAAGAACCTGGTATTTTCACCATCAGTGGGCATCAATATCCTGACAGCAGATCAAAGATATATTCATTCATCCAACTTTAATCATCCTTGCCTAGAAATCCCCACATGTATAAATACAAATCATAGTCCTAACACTGGTTCTCACGAGTTGAGCATTTCAAACCAAATGTCATCAGGACTTGCATATGGGAAATACAAAGTAGCCAACTTCCTATAAGTCTCTTGGGAAGTTGCTACAATTTGTCCCCTATACAATATGAAAAGTATTATCAACACAATCAACAAGTATAAGTTACCAACAAAACTAAAAGAATGAATCTACCCCACAACAACTCTTGGATGAACTTAAATTCTAGATTTAATTTGTGGATCGTGATTAGTGGATTCCACACTGGTTTTGATGTAGAGATGAACAAATAAATTCCGATAAGGGTAAGGTCATGATCACTACTGTGTAATATATGCTGGAAGTAAAGGAAGACAGACTATCCACTAAAATGCTTGCACACACAGACACCAGAACTTTCCATTCCAGGCTCAACTATGCATAACGATGCAACCCGTGGAAAGCATATAAACCCTACAAAAATCTGCAGAAACTCCAGCCATTGAATCCCTTATAAAAACAAACATCATTTCTTGAGCACTCTTCCTCTTTTCTTCCTATGTGGCTCACAAGCCTCAAAAAAGTTTGATTTTATTGCAATGTTGATACTGTGGTAAAATGCCAGGTAGAGTTTGAAATAGGTTTTCAACTATCGATATAACTAGTTTCAGGTGAATCTACCCAATCATTATTTGCCCATTTCTCCATCAAACAAGAAAAAAAAAAAAACTGGGAAAACATTCCTAATTCCATGGCCTTAGTGAGACTATAATCTTGACCCCTTGCACTTGCTTGCCTTCCTCTTGACTACAGCATCTAAGGAATCTTGCTATAGGACTAGCATGCCTGAACCTTTCATACAATCAAGTCACAATAACCCCACTGGCAACCCATTCACCAGTGCACAGATCCTGCATATGTGTGGGGAGGCTTGCCCTCAAAGAGGACCTGCCAGAGCACAGGACCTACTCTTCAGGGCTGTTTGAAAAATGCATCTTTCTAGTGACTGTGGGTTGGAGACATGAAATGTTCAAGCATGAACGGGAACATGAAAGAGAACAAGGGAAACCGCCCCTCACTCACATGTGCCTAGGAAAGAGGCAGCGTGCTGGACCTCAGCTCGATGAGATGAGACGGTATAGAGTTCTCACTCATTTTGTTCAGCTTCCAAGGAATGCTTTGAGGGTGTCATCATCGATCCAGGCACAGACTGCCCAATTTTAAAACTCCAGGCATGGCATTCGGACAGCAGATGTCTTTAAACATGGATTCACACTAGATTATCAATCCTGAGTCATTGATCATGGAGAAGACCAATGACATTCAAGGTCTGATTCTCCACACGCCATTTGTGAATGGCAGGAAAGAAGTCCCTGGAGGTGGAACTATTCTTGTTTAGGAAAATAAAGTGCCTACCGCCATGAGCGAAGACAAGATTCTCAAGACTCTTGGCCACAGATATTCCAGGGATTCCCTTATATTTCCAAGTATTATATCCCATTCACATGGCATTCATTTCCCACCAGTTCCACCTAATGTATAGAAAACAAATGCACACTTGAATATGATACTCAGGATGATGAGGAATATGATAAATGCACAATTTCCACATGTACCATCTTGCATGTACATTTCCTCTCCTTCTACCAGTTGTGCACGTTTTTTTGAATACATAGATAAGGCCATAAACATGTTGCATATTCAGGCATGCATATTATAGTAATTAAGGGTCGCTGTCCTGCACAAATCATTCCTGGTGTGCAATCATCAGATACCAAAGCTGGAATCATGCTCCCTGAAATCAATGCTTCCAAACCTCAGTCTGTCTAGTTAGATCAATTTTGGATGCAGAAATCATCACACAGTCCTTGCCTTTCAGCCACTGCTCTACAAGGAAGACACATAATGTTAACAAATATTCTCTCCCAAAATAGATTCTAATTAAATGTTTTAGTAATGAGTTTGGACACAATAGAAATGAAATAAGTAGGTCAGAAAGCAACAACCAGCAGAAAATCAAATCTCAGTCAAAAAATGAAGAATCTCAAGACCTTATAGTTTGGAACTGAAAGTCCACCTAACATAACTCACATTCATTTTAAACACGAGCTTGTTTACCACAATGAGAATCAATGCCCTCAACTAGGCCAACACAAAACTCTATTTCAAATGCTAATTATGTATACAGATATTCGTAAAAATAATACCTTCACTTAAGAAACACACAGTGAACAAGGGCAAGATATAGGCAGACTTTTAGATTACAGTTTCTAAAATATTGATCATTATCAATGGGGGAGAGCTAATGCATCACTTCAAATTAAAATAAGGGAAAGCTCATTATTATTTTTGTGGAATGTACACCAGAAGTAAAGCAAGACTATCCAACCAAATGCTTCCACACAGACTCATGAAACTTTCCATTTCAGGCACAACTATTTATTATGATGAGACTCATAAAATTCATATAAACCCTATGAAAATATGAAGAAATCCCAGCCGATAAACCATTTATAACAGTCTCCATGTTTCTTGAGGACTTCTCCCTATTTTCTTCTTAATCTGGACAACAATCACCATAGAATTTTTATTTCATTGTGATGCTGATATTGTAGTAAATGCTATGACACATTTCACTGGATTCTGGAGTGCTTGAAAGACATTTTCAACCATCCGCATCACTAATTCTATTTCAATCTACCCAATCACAATCAGCCCTCACATTTCCTCAACAACAGTAAAATCTAGAGAAATATTTGTAATTCTATGGTCTTAGACTCTAATCCTGAAACCATGGACCTGCTTTCCTTTTCCTAGACATCAGAAGCTGAGGGTTCTTTAGGTCCAAAATGCCTACACCTTTTATACACTGATGTCATAATATTTTCACCTGTTCCACATCTGCCAGCACAAAACTTGAGGGAGGCTTGCCCTCAGAGAGCACCCATCAACGATCCTATTATTCATGCTGTGTGAAAAACACATCTTTTTAGTGACTGAAGGACTGGAGACGATTGCAATACTGGAAATGGGGCAGTTCCCAAATATTCGGTGGTTTCACAACAAAAGGGCTTCCATGTATTGACAGCAAAGAAACATAAGATTACACAGCTATCAATTCTGCAGATTAAGCCTCAGCTTTCCATTCTCTAACCTCATTGTATTTTCTGTGCAGAATTGGTAAAAAGGTGTTTGGAAATGTTTGGAAATTAATAGAAAAGGTGAAAGTACATCATAGTGTTTGTAATTAGCAGCACTAATATGAGAGTATGATAGTGGTTGAAAGAGAAAGTCTAAACTCATGTATATCTTGAGAAGGAAAGCCAAAAAATGAAACATGGGACTGTATAACATACTTGTGAAAAATGAGTATGGTTAATAGTGCGTTTCCTCTGAAAAAGAACAAATGTACATTAATTTTACAAGATGTTAGTATCAGGGTTATATTCAGGCAAAAATACAATCAAAGCAAATTATGGACAGTAATGTAAAGTAATATATTAATAACCTTCCATCAATGGTAAAAAAAGGAAGTATGCTTAAAAAAAGATTACACAGCTAAACCTGTCATTAGTAACATCTTCAATGCCTGCACACAAAAAAAGCCAATGTATAAAATTAAATCCAAATTCCTACCCAGGACTCATATGCCAAAGGGAGTCTGCCCACATATCCCCAGGACTTCCATATGGAAAACGCAAAGGAGCAAACCTCTCATGCATTACTTCACCAGATATTACTAGATCTCAAGTAAACCATATAAGATATATCATCAACAAAATCAACAATGAAATTCACAATAACAGAGGCAACAGCGAACACAGACTCTTGGATGAACTTAATTTCTGCATTCAATTGTTGCTACCAAAACTGTCAGTTTACAGTTTTGGGCAATCGAGTACTGGATTAATAAACTCCCCCTGAAATGCACTGGGGATAGAGATGCAGGTGAACCAGGAAAAATGCCTTTACTTAGGAAACAAAGTGTTCAAATCACCACAATTCAGAGGCCAACTTTATCCCAGGGATTCTAAAAGTTTGGTTGGAGTGAAAAGGAGGGCCAATGGACCCACTTAAATACCCAGTGAAGGGAAACCTCATGCCAAGGCACACTGCCAAAATGCCTGTACCCAAGGACACCAGAACACTCCATTCCAGACACCACTGTGTGGAACCTATCATTCCCACAGGAATCTATAGAAAGCCCATGGAATCTTGTGGATAAAAGAGCTGAGAAACCACCTGTAACAATATCTAACCATTTCAGGAATACTGTTTACTTCTTCATCTAGCCAGCATCCTGCATAGCACTTTCATTTTATTTGGATGTCGAAATATGGGATGACACTATTTTACTGGATTCCTGGAATGCTTGAAATTGGTTTGCAAAATCTACCTCCCTGGTTCCAATTAAATCAATCCAATCATTATTGTTGTGGCAGTTTGAATTTATTTATGAATCCCCAAAAAAGAGAAAAATTGTGTTTGTAAACTGGTCTGTTCCTCAGGTGTGCCCTTTGATTGTATTAAATTCAAAGGTTTTAAGTTTACTTGATAAAAGATTAGGGCTTTGATTCGACCACACCAGTAGGGTGTGACTCAGGGTTGAGTCCCTGCCCCCTTGGTGGGTTGATATAAATGGACACTCATTCAAGATGACACACAGAGAAGAGAGAGCTCCATAGACAAAGAAGAGGAGGGAACTTTGATCCTGCAGTCCCTGGAGGGAGCTGAGCCTTTCACCTGATAGTTTGCAGGTGAAGAGCCCAGAGCAGCTGAGCAGCTACTAAGGCCTGGAAAGAAACGAGTCCTATGCCAGAATGATATAGGAAGCCCTGAGACACCAGCCATATGCGAATTTACAGCTGAGAGCAGAAGAAGCTGGGCCCTTAAGAAGAAGAAGGAAGGAGAGACCAGGCAGAAGTTGCCCGCCATCTTGCTTCAACACATGACAACTGGCTTGGGTGAGAAAGCAACCTTGAGTTGGACTCTTTAAGGCCTTGTAACTGTAAGCTTTTACACCAAATAAATACCCTTTATAAAAGTCAACAGATTTCTGGTACTTTGCATCAGCACCCCTTTGGTTGACTAATACAATTAGTCAACAAATTACCTCATAAAACAAGAAAAAATAATCATTGCTAAATGCTTGACTTTAGGTTCTCCTCAAGACCCAAAACATCTGCTTTCCATTTCTTTGAGATGGGTAGCTGAGTGTTATGTGAATGTGTAAAATGCCTGCACAGATTTAAGCTACGGCGTCACAACTTCTCTACCAAAATCATGCCCACAAGTTCACAGAATTTGTGTATCCTCTTGTAATAGTGCCCTTACGCAGGGTCCATTCAAACAAGGGATTTCCTCATCAAGCCCATGTGTAAGATTGAATTGTTCTACTGTCTGGAGAACTGTACACAAATTTACAAAAACTGTATGTGAACATAAAAGGGAACATGTGGAAGTTGCACATCACTCACATGTTACTTGTAATGGGATATGGTGCAGTACCTCATTTTAAAGGGAGGAAATAATAGGGATTTCTCATTTTGTTCAGCTTTACCAAGGAATACACATTCGAGTGTCATCATTGATCTAAGCACATTCCTATGTTCTTGGGACAGCCTATAAACTCAAAGATTTCAGTACCCTGGAGTATTCAGATTTGCCACTGAGTTTGGAGAAGAGGCAGGAGACAAAAAGATTGGATCTCAGCATGCTGTTAATGACATGAGAAGAAATCATTTCCTGTAGGCCTATGTATACTGTAGGAGAATATTCATACATTCAGCAAAATGCTATGCCATGAATGATCTGCTGGCTTCCAGAAAACTCTGGGCCACACCATTTTCAGGGACATCCTTCCATCTCTGTATGTTCAACTGAATGTAGAATCTTTCCATCCAAAGGGCATTCACTCATTGGCAACTCCAACTGAGAAGCGTAGAGAAATCAAACATTTTCTATACATACACAGAATGACTGGCACCAAGAGCAACACCCCTTATTCCAATAATTTATATGCTACATCTGCAACTCATTTTCTTCTTCTATTTATGAAGTGTTATATTCTTATGTATGATGAATGAATGTACATATGTACAAATACATGACATAGGGATATTGAATTGTCCACATTTTTGTATACATGTGCCTAAAGTGATACTTCCTGCTACAGAAGAATTCTTTTTCTACAATGCCCCGGATTCCTGCTACAGGAACATGCTACACAAAGCCACTGCATTTCACTATGAATTTGTAGAGTCTGACCACATTTAGATGACGAAGAACGACACCTTTCCCTTCCCAGTCAGCCCCTGCACTGTAAGGAAGGACTATACTGGGACTCAGCATGGATTTGACTTAAACGTTGAAGTGATATTTTTAGACACAAACAGAAATGAACTACTCTTGGCTAGAAAGCAACAGCCACAAAGAAATAACATTTTTAGTGATGAACTGGGGCACCCCTGGGACACAAGGCCATGGCGCAGAAGATATCCATCTAAAGAAGCCACACCTGACCCAGACACAAGCTTGTTCAGAACAATGAAGGCAGTTCCACCTGCATGACCAATTGTAAAACCTGTGCAAGATGGTCAATCTTCATGCAGGATGGCCCGCACTCAGTCTCTTAGTGGAAATGTGTAATCTCAAATACCTGGCATTTCCACAATCTATGGCCTTCATTATATTGAGAGAAGAGTAAGGACAAAGCCACACAACCAACTTTTCATCAGTAACATCCTCACACAAAACAAAGATGAGGCAACTACCCCACAAGAACCAATGGATGAACGTAAATTCTTGGTACTGTGATGAGTAAATTCCACACAGCTATGGTCACTCACATGCATGGATGAATCAAACTTTTCCTCAAGGTCACCTGATGTAGAATTGGTGCACTACTTTAAAAAACACCTTCATGTAGGAAATACACTGTGAGGAGGGACAAGCTACAGAAGAGATTTTAGTTTCTAAAAAAAATCGATGCCTGACAATGGAGTCCCAATGATTCACTTCAAAACCCTATGAGGGAAAGGTTATGAGTACTTCTGTGAAATATCCACCGTAAGTAATGCAAGACAATCCAACAAAATGTGTGTACATGTGGACAATGCAATATTCCATTCCAAGCATATTGTGTAGACATAACTTACAGAAATCACAGAAACCCTATTAAAATCTGGAGACATCCAGCCATTAAATCACTCATAATGACATCCATCATTCCCTGAGCACCTCAACCAAGTGTCTTCTTTACCCAGCCAACAAGACACCTTTCAATGGATTCTGCTGTTCTTGAAATAGGTTTTCAACCATCTACATCTCTGGTTCCAATTCAATCTACCCAACTACCCTTGGCACTCACATTTCCTCACCAAATGAAAAGTGAGGGAAAATATTCCTAATTCCATGGCCTTAGACTCTAAATCTGACACCGCAGACCCTTTTTGTTTTCCTTGTTATCAGCTACACAGCCAGGAAAACTATGTCAAAGAGATAAAATGCCATGACATTCCATGAAATGTTGTCACAATATTCCTACCACCTCCACATCTACCAACTTACAGAACCTATATATTTGTTGGGATTCTTGCCCTCATAGGGCACCCATTAAACCACAGACTTTCCTATTCACGGATGTGTGGAAAAGTGCATCATGCTAGTGCCTGCAGGACTGGAGAAAATTGATACTTTCAAGCAAATTAGGAGATTATGGACATATGGATGCTGTCTTTCATTCATATATTCTTTGAAATAGGACAATGTGCTAGACTTTAGTTCAATGAAATGACATAGTAGAGATTTCTCTCTCACTCTCTTATCTTTCCAAGGAATGCATTTTAGATGTCATCATCGTTCCATTTACATATACAGACTATGGAATTTTACAACTCTGGGCTGGGCATTAGGACATCCCATGGCTTTAAACATTTCTTCACACTACATTATCAAGGGCCAGGTCATTGAGCATGGGGAAGAGTCATGACATACAAGGAGGGAATCTTGGCAGGCCATTTGTGTTACAAGAATTCCCTATAAATGTACATATTCCCAGAACATCATTGCCTCGTGCAAAAAAAAAAAAAAAAAAA
>JAQZBX010018095.1:0-34934 GCA_029593785.1 Cabassous unicinctus | reverse complement strand
TTCTTCCATTGCTTGAATCATAATATGTCTACAACAGAACACCACCAAGTCCACTCTAGTCCACAGCTCCTCCCCCAATCCTGAGGGGACTGGGATGGTGATGTCCACTCCACCTCCAAGTGAGAGAGGGCTTATATCCCGTATATACTGTGGATGAGTTTATCCTGCCTGCAGCTGCAGGCCCTCTCCATTCCCTGGGATGGCCATTGCCCATTGTCGTCTCCTCGCCAGGCCACTTGGATGAGTCCATTGAGCTGTAGGGTAGGAGTTGCAGCTTCACCGAGATTCCAGGCACAGCTGGCACATAGGTAGGCCAGAGGCTTCAGTCTCTGGAAGTACACCTAACAACTCCAGCATCACATATAGGTTTGAATAGAAGGGACTGATGGACCATGTGCAGGGAGGACTTATTTGAGTCCAACTCTGTCACTCTCATGAGCACTGATTCCACTGAAGAGTCTCCTGTTTGTTTTTATACAATATTCAACATACAATTAAAAATAATTATGAAATTAAAAAAATAATTATGAAATATGAAGCAGCAGAAAAGTTTGATACATAAACAAGATCCTAAATTTGATAACAGAAGCAGACTCACAGATGACCCAGATTTTGGAATTCCAGACAAGGGGTTAAAATAGTTATTTTAAAATATGTTAAAAATCTTAATGAAAAGAATGGCCAAATTAGGTTAAAAAAAAGGAAACTCTACCAAATATAAAATCTAGAATTTAACTGTAAAATATATAACATGAAGAATTAATTAGATGGATTTAAGAGGAGATGAGCACAGCAGATACAAGGATTAGTGAATCAAAGACAGTTTGATTAAAAACTATACAAACTACCAAACCTTGGTCCATTTCTAATGACTGTTTCTCTTTAATATGCAACTTTTTCCTGTTTATTTTCATATCCATTCATTTTTTTATCAGTTGGAATTTGTAGATTATATATTATAAATTGTTGGTATAAAGTTATCTTCCTCTAAGGAGTGTTGAGCTTAATGTTGGCAGGCATATAAATTACTGTGTTTCACATTTATCTTGGTGTGGCAGTTTGAAATTATTTTATGAATCCCCAAAAGAGAAAGATTATGTTTGTAAACTATTCCTCTGAATGTGACACCCTTTTATTGTATTAAATTCATTTGAGACACCTTTGATTAGATTACCTGTTGACATTGCTTTCAGGGCTTTTTGCCTCAACACTCTCATTAAGGTGTGACTCAGGTTGAGTCCCCACCCCCTTGCTGAGTATGATATAAATGGACTCACACGTGGAGACACACAGGAAGAGAGAGCTGTCATTTTTAATCCTGCCATGTGACAAAAAGGAGAAGGCTCAAAGAGCTGAGGCCCCGGGAGAGATGAGCCATTTTGCCTGATAGCTTGCAGCTGAAATCGGGAAGAAAGCAGAGCAGATGAGCCTGAGAGAGAAAGCCCAAGGGGAAGGCTGAAACCTTACAGAGATTGGTGGCCATCTTGCTTCAACATGTGGCAGCAGACTTTGGTGAGAAAGCACTTCTTATGGTGCCTTGAGTTGGACTTTTTATGGCCTTGAAATTGTAAACTTTTACTGCAAATAAACATCCTTTATAAAAGTCAACTTGCTTCTGGTACTTTGCATCGGCACCCTTTGGCAGATTGATACACTTGGTGAGGCTTGGTCTTAGGCTTAGTAAAGGTGCATCTAATACAATTTTACTCTTACTCATAGAGCATGGCCTTTGGAGGATAACAACTAGATAATTCAGGGTCTTTTCTTTCTGGCTAGGCACAAATTCCAACTTCTTCCCAATGTCAGGTGGTTCTAAAATGTTCATTCAGCTCTTACATTCCATATAGCTGTTATTTGCTGTTCTTTCTGGAGTATAACCCTGTGCATTCATAGCTTGGGAAACACTGAAGATATGAGGGAATATGTTTGCAGATGTTTGGGGTTCCTTCTCTGCAATTCTCTCTTACTAGTACCCTGACCACTAAGTCCAAACCATCTCTGCAACCTCAAACATGGATCTATTTCCTCCACCAAGTGAAACTGAAGTTTCCTGTTAGGCATGATTCCCCTGTACCAGAAAGCTGGAGTGAATATGGGGCTCACTTCTTACGCTTCTTTTGCTCAAGGATTGTAGCCCTGTATTGGTTGTTACCAATACCCCAAAACAGCTGTTTTACATATTTGGTCCAGCTTTTAAAATTGTTTATGGGAAGAGAATAAACCTGATACTAGCTGCTCTTTCAAGGCTGAAACTAGAAATTCCTCTGCCTGCTTCATTCTGCTGCTTCTTTAAGATCTAGATAAACTATCATTTTCTCTAGACTTTCTTTCTTATCCCTGAATGCAGAATTAATCTTTCAACATTCTGGGTCCCAAAGTGCTTTATTTATAAATTCTATATCCATAGCATGTATACATAGATCACGTTAAATTGCTATGCAACTCCTAGAGTTTGAGGATAGTGGATGAGTCAAACTGATCTTTCAATTTCCATCTCCTAGCACAGTGATTGACACCTGTCCCATAAATGTTAATTGTGCTGAAGTTAGCAGAAGTGAAAGGAATTTACTTTTACATTCTTTGGGAATGTGTCCTGCACTAATATATAGTGGGAAGGAACTGATGGGCAGGGATAACTTCAGTTCCATAAAATGTTTTGCACTATTGCCTCTCTAATATAACTTTATCAGATGTGAACATATTTCTTAAAAGAGCATCTGATGTGCTGCAGATTTGTGCAAATTTACATTACAAAACTAATTGGACTCTTTCACATACTACCCCTTAGAAGTGATACTTCCAGAATACACCTATTTTTTTTTCAAGATAAAAGGGTTCCAAGGCTACTAAGGATGACAAGAAGATGTTGGATGAGACAGTAAACTGAACATCTTAAAGGACAGGGGTTCATGCAGAGGAAGGAGTTCAGTAAGTCAGAAACAGTCAGGGGTGATGGAGTCATCAGAAAAATGTGTCATTAAGTGGTATTTGGCAGAATAGAACTTGGCATGGAAGGAAGAGCAATGGGCTGGATTTCAGAAAGCCTAATATCCTATCCTTCTCTCTGGAGGGGTCTGTTTTGACACTATAGCAAGAGTAATTCTGCCAACATTACCTGATTAAAAATTGGGGAATAAGTGTCAGGGGATTGAAGAGCTGGCTAAAAAATAGCCAATTATGTAGGGTAATGAGGATTTTACACCAGGTGAGAGCCTAGGATTTATTTGAGATAGTTACAGAAGCCCAGCCCTCAAGAAGCAGGTGACTCAGAAAAGTCTATTTATCCATATCTCTGTGAAATCTAAACTTGCTCAGCCATACCTTGTAATAGCCATGAGACCTTGGATGAGAAAGAGTTAAATGAGGGCTCAGTTATCATCTGTAAAATAGGGGATTTTGATCACAGTGTCTTTAACATCACTTGCAATTGCTAGATAATATGATTGAAAATTGAGGTAGAAAGGATTTGAAATGATCACTCATTTGAAATTTGTGGCATTGCTAACAAAAAGAAATCTCAGTGGAAAAAAAATGTGGTTTTACTATATATACATAGATATAGATATATATGCACACATGTGTGTATATATATTCTTATTAGCAGCTAGAATGATCAATTTCCCAACTGTTCCATGCTGCAGTCAGAACAAATTGGATATATGAAAGCTTTCAATTCAAGGTTTTGTTTCCCCCCCGCCGCCCCCCGGGAAGAATGCTATAAGACATTTCCATTTTGTTTTTGTTGTTGTTCTTTGTTTAGTAGCAAATTGCCCCATACTAATCTCTACTTTATCACTAATACCACACTGAAATTTCTGTTTCTAGGTTTCTTTCCAATTCTTATTCTTTGCTGAAATCACACTATTTAGTAAAATTCACCAACATGAATATCTTTCAGTAACATTATTCACTTTGTTAATATAAACAAAAATTGTGTCTCATCTTAAACAAAGACTTGCACAGAACTTGTGGGAAAATCCATTCTTATTTAGAAAAAAGAAAAAAACAAAAAAAACAACAAAAAAAACATCTCTGGCGCAGTAGAAAAAGCCCTTGGAGTTATTAGGTTATCTTGTTTCTAGCCCTGGTTTTGTGACCTAAGGATCTGAATCAAACTTGCTGGAAGTTTTCCAGTATAAAATGTGGGTGCTGGGATTATAATCTTGGAGATCTTTTCCACATCTAAGAACTTTATATTCTAGGCTCTGTGTTTCTATGCTGTTTGTAGCATTATTCAAATTACTTGCAATTGGCTAATATTGCATAGCTCTAACTTCTGAATGGAGTTTAAAGTGACACAGAGAAACTTTCTTACAAAGAAGTGTGGATGCCCTGCTACTGTAAGGTATGCAATTTCATTACAGTTGCCTTGATTAAGTGACAGTAAAATTCAGGCAATTCTTATCAACCTGGTGACACATAATCCTTTCTTCATGAAATCACACTGCTATTGAAATGAAGCTTATAGAATTAATTTTCCTTTCCCCAAAGATTAATTAATATTTGGTACCAAAGTCTATTTTAGTGTAAAGACTAAGAAGATACATCCATAGCCTGTACCATCACCTCATCTTAATTCCATCTCCATGCCTAAGAATGGGGATTTCTAGAAAGCTCTGAAAAAAGAGCAAATTACTCTCTTCCCAAATACTTCTATCTAATTACCATAATGTGTTTGAGAAGATACATTTACAAACTGAACTTTACTAATTCATTGGCCTAATTGTGGAGGAAGCAGCAGGGAGGAAAATGAGGTTATATGTTTTCTTAATACGATATATTTTTCTTTCCTTTTCTAGTCAGAGTGAGATTGTGCCCATATGTCATGACTGAATTTGTTGAAATGTTTTTATCTGGTTACTCCTTTGTTTATCCATGTGGCATGTCTGACATTGCCAGATGCTGGTGGTGTGTCTATGCACGTATTGGTTATTATGTTAATGGGACTGTCACTTATAAATTGAGATTGGAAGACTCCTCTGAAGAAAAGTGTATCTTCATGGACTGGGCACAGGGTCTGATATTCCTACTATGAAAGGGATGATGGCATGATAGTTCCTGGAATGGATAACTAAGGAACTGGCAAAAGTTTAGACTGGAATCCAAATCCAAGTTGCACTATGACCATATAGACTTCAATTTAACTCAGAGAGAGGAGGATTGGGAAGAAGATGTGAAGGACTGGGAGGTTCTTTTGAAGAGGCAGAAGTAAGGCATGCGGGAACTGAAAATGTGCTCTAAGTTTCCAAAGATAGAATGAAGAAGAAACACCAGACAAAACAATACTCATCTCACCACTTTGCCAAAGGAAATATAGTCTGTGTTATTTAGTATAAACTATGATAGAGTGAAATACAAGACATCAGGGTTCAACTTAAGTTCCTAAAAACTAGTTACATACATTTGGGCAAGTCATTCCTATATTTCCCATCTGTAAAAACAAGGAACTAGAAAAGATCATCTAAACTTTCTCCCAGCTCTGGGAGTCCATAATTACATGTTATTTGTTCTTGCCTTGCTCACCTGACAGGGGAGCTTATGGCACCAAGTGGAGCCAATGGGGCATAACCACTACTGAAATAATTGATTAAAATTGTTTTCTTTTAAAAATAAGTGAAAGAAAATAGACCTGCAAGATATAAATATGTTTGATCTGGAATTGTGAATTCCAGTGTTGGAAAATACTGTTGCAACTCGTGTGGGTCAGGCCCATGGGAGCACAGAGCACAGCTGGTGAGAGGTGACTTCCTGGGATGCTCCACGAAGACTTTGTCTTAGTTTGCCTGGACAGTTGTGGCAAACACCACAATTGGGTTGGTTTAAACAAGCATTTATTAGCTCATGATTTCAGAGGCTAGAAGTCCAAAATCAAGGTGTTGCCCAGGCTATACTTTCTCCCTGAAGTCTGTAGTGACCTGGTGCTAGCTTGCTGCAATCTTTCAGGTTCCTTGGGTTGCATCTCTGCCTCCTGCTACATGGTGAGCTCTCCCTCCTTTTGTTTGCTCTTCCAATTTCCACTGACTTCCGGCTTCTTCCTGTGTGGATTTCCCTGTTTCCAAATGTGTTCTGCTTATAAAGGACTCCAGTGGATTAAGTGGTGGATTAAGGCCCACCCTGATTCAGTTGGGCCACATCTTAATTAAAAACATCTTCAAATGTGAACATGAGTTCACATGCACACAAATGCAGATTAAGATTAAGAACATGTGTTTTGTTGGGGGGAGCATACTTTATCACGGCTGCCGTGGAGCTGGAAGCCTGGTGCAAAGGCAGTGGGGAAATATGAGAGGTGACTAACAAGACAGAAGGACAAATGAAGGATCACATATGGTGAGACACTAAGTGGAATGAGGAGAATCAGCTTAATGGGTGTGGTGGTAAGAGGGAACAAACAAGTCTTCAGACAGGGTAGCAGAGGCCACTAGCAAGAATCAGCCAAGCCATTATACCTTCAACAAATCTCACCCGGCACCATAAACAGCTGACATCTCTGAATAGGAATCTAATCTTGGTAGGTACCTGGAGATGTCAATGTGACTCCAACTCATCTTCAATAGGATTGACTCGATTTGACTTGGGATATGCAAATATTCCAACAGATGACAGTTACATTCAAGATTTTACAGATGGACCTGGAGTTCTGAAGAGACTGACTACACAAAAACAGAAGGAATTAGTAAAACAAAGAAAAAAGAACAAAAACATTATTTAAACTAACTTAACATTTGATATTTCAAGAAAATGAATGTAAAAAATTTCAGAACTTTATTGGTCTTTCTACAGTTTAGTGTTGTTTTTATTTGAATAAATATGGGTAAGGGATGGCATATCTTGTCAGGGTTTAGGCCCTCCATCTTCAAACCCTTTCATGTAAAGAATTATTATGAATGAAGCAATTGAGACCCATGATGGTTGTCTAGGATGATAGCTCCAGTTTCTAGTCCTGACTCCAGGATTTATAAGTATTGTAATTTTGGAACAATCACTTAATGTCTTTAAAATCTTGTTTCCTTAATGGCAATTTTGGTACTATAATTGTTAGATTTAAATCAGACGGTAAATCCCACGTAACATCACTTGCTTACTATGGTAGGGCATTGTGCTAAGCACTTTACATAAAGGATTAGGCGAGGAAAGGAGAAGTGAATTTTCTCACATCCCAACACTGCACCTTTACACCCACATCATAGATAATGGATTTCCTCTACCTGTCTAGCTCCTGTCTTTCTTATTTTCTGTTTCTTTCTTCTCTCTGTACTGCAGATTTAATAAGACAGCTCTTCTAGGAATAAGAGTAAGAATTGCAGTTCTGCCCTTTACCAATGTGCAACCTTGGAGAAATCACTTAATCTCCTAAACCTCAATTTCCTCATCTGTACATCATGATTGAAAAACATTCTTTGAAATAGTATTGGGCAGAAAAAAAATAATGAATGTCTGGCAGACATTTGGCAATTAATAAATTGCAAATAATGTTTTCAAGGATAGAGTCAATGGAATTTTGAGGGTTAATAATTGTGGAAGAGCACCTATGCTGCCACCTCTTTGCCTCAATCATACGACAGTTATAATCATAAGGTGTGTACTTAATATTTATAGCACATGCATCATCTAGAAACTACCGGTAAATTAAGCACAGCATTTCTTGATAGTCATATTTGAGGTGATGGTTGGGGGAAAGGAGGCAGAGGTAATTTGAAAGGTACCCAGCACCCACAGTTCAGGAAGCAATACTCTATCATGAACAGCATTCTTCATCCACCATTAAGTAAGCTTAAAATTCATTAGAAAAACAATTTATTAGATCATACTGAGCAATACTTAGCACAACCGAGAGGCATCTGAGAAACCTTCATGAAGACACAGAGAGATGAACCCCACACTTTCATTGTCTATGTTACATCTTTGGAGATAAACATCGATTCCCTGGCCTCAAGGGTAGGTAGAATGCTGAGGAAAGAAGAAAACAGGAGAACAAAAATGGACACTACGCATGGCCTGCGAAGAGGAGAGTTGTTTCCTGAAGCCCCAGTGAAAGAAAATGTTTTCTCTAATAATCAAAGCAAAAAAATTTGTTAACTGCCACAGAATATATGAATAGCTGCACATTTCAGCTACCCATTGAAACAAAGACAGGGAAGAGAGGACCAATTGAAAAGTCCCTGTGTGAGGACTCGGGTCTTCATTTGGAATTATCTGTCAACACTGGAACGCGTTTCACATTGCTCACGTGCTACAGGGACAGTCGGCACACAGCCTGGTGAGGATCGCTTGTCTAATAAAGCACTGGGTGAGCCCAAGGAAACAATCACACGCTCTCAACGGATCTCTGGTGACACATTCATTGCAATTATTGCTTCTGCATCTACAAAGATAGGATTATAGATGTGACCAAGATAACAAGAGAGACTTATTTTCAGGTAAATGGATCTATTCTTTTTTCCCCAGGCTTAAATTATAGAATTAAGGGTCACAGAAAGTAATTTATTATGCGGAAAGGTGACTTGAAGAGCCATAAGGAAGTATCTATCCTTTTCCTTAACAAATTAAAGGATGATATTTTAAGGACTAAGCTCCCTTTCAATGGTGTCATTGTTTTTTTCTCCCTGTCTTTGACTATTATGTTAGAGTCTCATTAATGTCAGTTGGAAAGACTGCATGGGAAATGCTTACAGAATGTGGCCCTCCAACTTGCAGGTTGTTTTCTCTTTATGAGAGAAAGCATTCTGAGGCTTAGCATTGTAAGCAGAATACTGAGATGGTCCTCAGGATTTCTGTACCCTAGTATATATGCCCTGTATATGCCTCTCTCCTTGAGTGCTGGCAGGAATTGTGCATATGGTTGACTATCACTCCTGTAATCAGCTTATGTTATATAGCAAAGGTGAAGTACAGTTGTGGATGTAATTAAAGTCCCTGGTCAGTTGATTCTGAATTAAAATGAAAGAGAGATTATCTTGGGTGGGCCTGACCCAATCAGGTGAACCCTTTAAAAGTGGGTCAAAGCCTTCCCTGAAGGAAAAGATTTGAAGTGACAGAGATTTATCCTGCTGGTGTCAAAGAGTTAAACTGTCCTATTGTGAGAGGGCCATGTGGCTAGGACCTGAGTGTGTCCTCTACATCTGAAAGAAAGCCCAGCCAATAGCCAGCAAGAAAAGGATAATCTGAGTCCTACAACCGTGAGGAGCTGAATTCCTCCAGCCACTTGAATGAACTTTTAAGAGAATCCTAAGTGCCAATGACAACTGCAGTGCAGCCAACACCTTGATTTCAGCTTTGTGAGACCCTAAGCAGAAAACCCAGCTATGCCAGGCCAGAACTTCTAACCTACAGGAACTATGAGATAATAAAGGAGTATTGTATCAAGCTGCTAAATTAAGTTACAAAGCAATAAGAAACTAATACAGGTAGAATTTATGCAGTCATCAGCCCATGGGTAGATAAAGACTAGTTTCTTTATGAAATATAGCCTAATGTATAAATTCTTCCCATGTATTCCTTTACATCTCTTCTTAATGTTTGAGCCCAAGAAGGCAATGGCTAAAGAATGATACTAACATCAACCAACAATTATTTACTGAGCAGCTCATGTTGTGATGCTTCTTAATTTGTGCTTTAGAAATACAGAGACATCACTATTAATAGGATTGACCAAATTTATGAACAAACACTGCTTGGAAAGGTCAGTGAGATGTTCATAGATGAAACTGAGCAGAGTCAGAAGTGAAAGCTTTTGGAGGAGGTAAGGATCCCCATGAGCTGTGATAGATGGATTTACTGACAACATTAATTCATAAATCTCATGAACTCAAAGATATGGCAACTTAACTTTATTAACTGATGTCCTAACACCATCTTGAGAGCATTAGGTACTGTGTTAGGTATTTCCATACCTGGAAACAACAGATATCCTGGAGACTACAAGCCTGAATCCTGGACATGAAAGTTCAAAATGATGGATGACTGGCCATGTACCAAACTATTTCAAAACAGCTCAGATGTGTCTGTGACATGGGCCCATTTTAGACTCTTGTTAAGAAATTTGAGACTGAAATTTAGCATGCACTGTGTTATATGGTGGCACTCCATAAGGGGCAGCCCCTGGGAATGGATTATTAGGATAATAGCTCAGTGAGAATTGGCCTAATGACAGTGTGGTTGACTGCTGGGTAAGCTGGGCCTGTAGGTCTTCAGGAGTCAGAGACCAGGGAAGCTCCCAGCAGGATTGCACAGGAGATGGGTTCAGCAGGAATAGAGAGCAAGTACTAAGTGTCCGGGCAGGCACTGAATATCGAAGAATACCAACATTATGTCACGTGATCTAGCCATGTAGGTTCAGGATTCCAGCTCCCCAGAAGGCTTATTTTCTGTGCTCAAAACTTTTCTACCTCACTCAAAATAAAAGGCAATGCTCCTAAATGATCTGTTTCCTCAATACCTGTGTGACATCATCTCCTGCCACTGTCCCACTTGCTAACTCTGCTCCGAGGACAGTGGCCTCCTTGTTCTCCCTCAAACTCGCTACACAGCCTCTCACCTTGGGGATCTGGTATGCTTTGCTCTGTCACATGGCTCTTCCTCAATCCTTCGGGTTCCTACTCAAACGATGCCTTAAGTCAGAGAGGGATTCCTGACCACCCTATATAAAAATAGCATCACCTCCCACCCCCCCGTGCTGCCTCTCCCGACATCCTGCTGAAGACGCTCCGCAGAGCTTAGTCCACTTGCCTGACATTTGTCTGTCTCTCTCCACCAGCGCTGGAACTTTGTTTTGTCACTTCTGGAGAAGGCAGGTGCTCAATAATGGTGAATGAACAAAGGATTCTGATCTAAGAAACCCTGAGCTTACAGGTAGGGAGGAAAGTCTAGAGACTTTCTGAAGGAATTAGCTACGGATGCAGTTACTGGGATGTAAAGTAAAGGTTTGGTTCAGAAGAACTACAGAAGAGTTATTAGAAAATGGGCCAAAGGTCAGGGCAGGACCAGCCATGAAAGACTCTTTCCATCTATCCCTCTTGTTTACTTTTGATTTTCAAGGAGCTAATAGATTTCCTGGCACACAACTGAACCTTAATAAATGTTTATTGACTGGCAGAATATATTTTGATAAAATAAACAAAACCAAGGAGGCAGAAAATATATTGTTCTACCCAACTCATAAATACTAAATATCAAGTTTATTGCATTAATGATACATCATTTGACCACTCACCGGAAACTAGTGAGTTTCTACAAAATACCTACCTTTTTCTCCCATTCATGAAGCTTGCTAAAACAAACAGGACTGAGAATAACCTTATTATAGGGATTAATAAATAATACTATATAAAATATAATTAAAATAATAAAAATACAGCATTTGTGGCTAATAATAAACCACTAATGTTTGTTAATAGCTTTCGACAGCCTTCTGTATTTTTTTGTCTCTCAGTTCCAAATCCAATCTTCTTTGCCCTGCTTTGTGGTCCTGGAGCTGGACCTCTAAACATTTGTCCTTTGCCAGCTGGCACAATGTTAGCCCTTGTCCATACAGAGCACTGGAGGGACACTGCAGGGAGAAGGGGCTTCTCTGTGATTCTGGTCCTCCTTTCATTGGTTGTATTCAGTGGGGGACCTGAGGCTTCAAGGCAGCCCTCAGCAGCCCTCACGGTCCAACTGCAACCATATCAAACGTCCGCTCTGCCGCACGAGGGCTGCGTCATCTGCAGCTATGGCCTCGCTCTCCTCAACTGGAGGACACTTTCGAGGTAGCACCAACTAAACCCTAGGGCCAGGCTCTCCCCAGCCTGAAGATCTCTTCTACAGACAGGCTTAGCCATGCCCTCAGGCAACTTTGTCCCCACCTGGCATGCTACTTGGAGAGAAATTTTTTGTCTAGTTTCTTTGCTACTGGCCATTTGCATATTCTTATGTAGCCACACTCTCTTCAAAAAGGTCTGAATGTCAGCCTTTGGTGGTGGTGGTGGCAGGGGGGTCCTCTCCTAAACCCTAAATTCTTTTTATTGTCTACTTTCCTTCAGCCTAGAAGTAGTAATTGCTTTTTTTTCCCTCTGTACTTTCTGCTTCTGGATCTCTTAAAGTTCTCTTCTATCCCTTTTAGGAACTAAACCCCTCTTTCTAGTTAACATTTATTAAGTGTTCAAACTACTGATATGTTTTCTGTCTCCTACCTGGTCCCTTATGGATATAGAAATCGGAGTGGGAGTGGTCCCTCAATGATGTGATTGGAATTAACTTGGTCACTTGGGCTTAAGTGCAGTGCTCAGTGCCTTGTCAATAGGAAATGGATTCTAGTAATCTGTAACAAGCATTGGCATCACAGATAATAAAGCTATCACCTGTGGTTGATTGTGATGAGGTGTCAAATGAAGCTAGTTTCTTGGATGCTCAAGTGACTTCTGCACGTGACCTTTATGGCAGGAATAATGGCTTCAAAGATTGTAGTGTGCCATGGATTCTTCTGAGCACACTAAACACTTACAAAAAGAAAATGACAAGCTCAGGTCCTTGAACTCTTTGTTCAGATAGGCTGATAACTAGAGAGCTGTCAGGGAAACCTTAAAACAAGCTATTGTTTCTTGCAAACCACAAGGTTGATATTAATTTAAAAGAAACACAAAATCTGTGTGGGTAGCAGAATTGCAATGTCAATTGTGTCATGGTTAGGCTAATGTGTCAGCTTGGCCAGGTAATGGTGCCCAGGTGTTTGGTTAAGCAAGCACTGGGCTAATTGTACTGCAAGGACATTTCATTGACTTAAATCATCTATGAGTTGATTGTATCTATGGCTGATTACAACTACAATCAACTGAGGGGACTTCCTTCAGCAATGAGTCTCATCCAATCAGTTGAAGGCCTTAAAAGAAGTGATTTTAACATTCAGAGGGAAAATTCCTGTCTCTGCTTCAGACAGACAACTTTTCCTGGGGAACTCAATGGGGACCTTCAACAGAGTTCCTGACTTGCAGCCTGCCCTATGGAATTTGGACTTGTGCACCTCCACAGTCAAGTAAGACAATTTTATAAAATCACACATTTATTGGTATCTCCTGTTGGTTCTGTTTCCCTAGAGAACCCTGACTAAAACTGGATTTATAGCCTTTCCAAGTTCTCATGGGACAGTCAGGACACTGGCTGCAAAAGTATGGGTTCCAGAAGCATGTAATATGGTCATCTGATAGAACTCAGATAAAACTGATAATTTCCTAACCCCAAGTCCTCTGAGCCTTCCTTGCCAGTGAAGGTGTTTACCCTCTTGGGTCTGAGGACGTAAGCCTTCCTTTGCTTGAAAATATTGTGATTATCTTACCTAGGAAGATGCCTGGAAAGGAGATGCTCATTCTTGTCAAGACCCACCACAACCCATAACTAGAGTAAAATCTCAGCATGTTCCAGGTAATTAGGTCTATGCTCAAGACAGGAGGAAATACCTTACAAACCAAGGGAACTGCAAACATTACCTAATATTTATTGAGAGAAACCTGGGGAGTAGATTTTAAGGGTGTTACAACAAAGAGGACAAATATGACACTTGCTTGAACTGAATTCTTTGATGTGTGTTCACTTCCTGGAGATTCCAGATTTAATGTAATAGCTCATGCAATTAGAGGTGGTTCTAAGAGCTTACTTGGACTGCAACTTGGACTCAGTGATGGGCTGGGCTTAATGAGGCTGAAATGCCAGTTTCCCTGGCATAATATGTAAGAGGGAATCTAAGAGCTTCAAGATAGAAGAATGCTGGCCTGGATTTATCATATGCATCCTACACCCTCACCCTACCCCAACTACATTCTCTTCACTAAGTCAATGAGAAATATATTAATGTGGCTAACACCTGCATTCTTGAAATCTTTTCTGGTTGCTTTCCTTGATATGCTAAGTAAGACTAAGGGGGTTGCCCCCATTGAGATGGGCTCCCTGATTCTATGGGGATCATGGGATTTCAGTGTCGCAGAGGTCAAGTGAACACTTAGTTGATAAAGGAAATACAGGTGCATTTAATGGAAGGGCACAGAGACACACCAGTAAGCAGAATGTCTTAGCCTGAAGAATCTTTGGCAGTCTAATCAATAATGGTGCCTCTAAGAATAAAACAGATGGACAGCCTGCTATATTATTGCTTGATCTAAATAATAGAAAAACAAAATAAAATAAAAACCCTAGGCCAAAAACCTGACTTAAGTCATGACAATGAGAGTCATGTCTTTCTTCCAGTTTCCAAACCTAAACAAATTCACAGATCCAGAGCCCCCTTAAAGGAAGAGGAGTTCAAATCCCCTTCAGGAAGGAAGTTACAGTATCTCCACAAATATATACCATGAATCTTCCCCCCAAACCTTCCAGAGAGGCACCTGTAACCCCTTACTACAGTGAATATGAATTAGGGAAAGGTAATATACAGACCTCTGAGTTATTACCGGGCATATGTCCTAAACTGAGGCTAATTCCTAGCAACCCAATCACTCTGTGGCTCACCTGACAGAGAATTACTTATGGTGGTCAGGTGATACATGAGGTATTAGCCAAAGTTCAACTTACAGTGGATGCAGTTCATTCACAGACTCACCCTGTGGTTATTTCCCAAGTTCCTGAATGTAGAATTGAAATAGACATACTTGGCACCTGGCAGAACCCCACGTTGGCTCTCTGACTGATATGGGCCATTATATTAGGGAGAGCTAAGTGGAAGCCCCTGCAACTTCCCCTTTATACCAAGATAGTAAACCTGAAGCAATGCTGCATTCCTGGGTGGATTGCAGAGTTTAATGTCACCATCAAAGACACAACGTGGTGATAGCTATCACATTTCCATTTATCTCGCCTGCTTAGCCTGTGCAGAAGTTGGATGGATCTTGGAAAATATCTAAGATTATCATAAACTTAATAAGGTAGTGATTCCAATTCCAGATGCTGTTCCAGATGTAGTATCTTTATAGAAAGCAAATCAACACATTCCCTGGTTTTTGTTATGCAGCTGTTGACATGGCTAATGCTTTTTCTCCATATTGTTTTACAAGGACAAACAGAAACAGTCTGCTTTTATCTGTCAGGGT
This sequence comes from Cabassous unicinctus, assembly GCA_029593785.1. Lineage (NCBI taxonomy): Eukaryota > Metazoa > Chordata > Mammalia > Cingulata > Chlamyphoridae > Cabassous > Cabassous unicinctus. Next base: position 19,881 of record JAQZBX010018095.1, on the reverse strand, counting down.
CAATCGTACAAATTCATAATGTTGCTACAGCTATATCAATTCTCCTGCGCTCTGCATTGTAGTTTCTAGAAATTGTGAATGTCCTGGCATGCCATAAAATATCACACTAGCCCACAAATTGATGACATTAGCTGGTTTAGATCTGTTGAGCAGCAAGTACTTTTGGATGACATTTGTAATCTAGAGAATGGGGATAAATCCCATAGAAATTTAGGGGCTGCCACCTCAATGATGTTTCTTGGGTTTCAATTATCTCCAAATTCATAAACAAGTTGTTGCGCCTTACACCACCTACCATGAACAAAAAAAGAATGACTCTTTGTAGATATTTATGTATTTTGAAGGCAACATCTCTCATATTGAATGTGTTACTTAGACCCATCTACAGAGACACCTGTAAAGCTGCCATTTTTGAGTGGGGACTACAGCAAGTGAAGATTCTGTAATAAATCCAGACAGGTAGTTCAAACTGCTCTTTCACTTGGGGCTTACGATCTAGTAGATTGTTGAGATGTCTATGGAAAACAGGCATGCTGTGTGGAGTTACTGATAAGCAAAAACAGGAGAATCATGAGGCTAACATCTAGAGTTTGGGGGTCAAATCTGAGCTTTCTTCTGAAAGATATCTATTTTCTTTTTGAGAAGATTGTCTGACCTGTTACTAGGTCTTGGTAGAGACTGAATGCCAAGCCATGGGATAGCAGGTGACCATATAGCCTAAGTACTCCATCATGGTCTGGGTGTTGTCTGACCCACCAAGACAAAGGTTGGGTGTGCACAGCAGTAATCTATTATTAGTGGAGATGGTATATAAGAAACTGGTCTTTGACAACTCCAGAATGTACAACTAAATTACATGAGCATATGTCTTCGACTCCTTTAGCTTCAATCCTTTGGCTTTCCCTCCATTCTGTCAGACTAGACCTATACCCTTCTACAGTATTATTTATTATCAGTTAATATAGAAAGAAAAACCTTGAGCCTGGTTTACAGATGAGTCTGCATTACTTACTGATATCACCTGAAAATGGATGGTTGCAGCATTGAAGGACCATTCAGGGGAAAACCTGAAGGACAGTGGTGAATGAAAATCTTCCCAGTGGCCAAATTTTCAAACACTATATTTGATTGTTCACTCTTCTGGCATGAGAGTGACCAAAAGTAGGAATCTACACTCATGCCAGGGTGGTTGACAATAGTGGGCTATAGAGTCAGAAACTTGGAAGAGGCAACATAAGAGGTAAAATGGAAGCCTGGGAGAAAGGTAAATGCTTGAACCTTCAGCTTGGGCACAGACTGTGAAGATGTTTGTATCAAGTGTGAATGTTCCCTAAAAGCAACCACTGCAGAAGAGACTCTTAATCAGGTGGACAAAATAACGTACTCTGTGGATGTTAGTCAGCCTCTTTCTCCATAAAATCCAGTGCTTGCTCAATGGGCCCATCAACAAGTAGCCACAGAAGCAGGGATGGAGGCTACGCATAACTCAGAACATGGTCTTACCTTCATGAAGCAAGAAGCAGCTACTACTGCTGAGTGCCTAATCATTCAACTGCAAAGACCATCATTGAGCCTCCAATATGGCACCATTCCCCAGAGGAAACCATCTAGTCACCTGGTGGCAAGTGGATTGCATTAAACATCCTCCATTATGGAAGGAACAGATATTTGTACTTACTGTACTAGACATACATTCTGAGATAGATTTACCTTCTCTCCCTGTAATGTTTCCACCAGCATCATTTGGACTTATATAATGCTTTCTCCACTGTTTGTCACTCTGCACAGCATTGCTGCTGTTCAAGGAACTCATTTCAAAGCAGAAGTACAATAATGGGCTCAGCCATGTATGCATACTCATATTATACACAATATATATATATATAGTGTAAAGCCATGTACATACTTTACATATTATATATATATATATAAGCTTTCTAATGTACCATATTAGAAAATGATATATTTATTTAGCAATTCTTATCTTGAAATTTTACTTTATTCCCGCAGCTCTAATTTTGTCTTCTATAATTGCTCAGTCATAGTAATAATTTAATATTTCACTTCTGGAACCCCAAAAACAAATATGACCTACATTTACCGTTACACAATACAAAGAATAATTGACTCCCAGGTTTAGAAAGATCCGTAAAAGTTTCTATGTCTAGTTCCACCCACAAAACTCAGAATCCCTACAAAAATCATCCCTCATAGAAAATGCTTCAGTTTCTGTTTAAACAGCTCCAGTGCTGGGAGGTTTATTAACTAATAAGAGAGCTGAGACTGCTGGAGTTCTCTGCTTCAGGTTGAGTTGAAATTTGGCTCCCTGCAATTTTCACCTTTGTCCTAGTTCTTTCCTCTGGAGCAGAGGTCCTCAAATTATGGCCCTTGGGCCAAATGTGGCCCATAACTGTTGTTGGAAAGAAAGTCTTATTGGAACACATTCATGCCCATTCATTTACAAACTGTCATGGCTGCTTTCATGCTATAATGGCAGAGTTGAATAGTTATTAGAGAAACTGTGGCCTGCAAATTTTAAAACACTTACTATCTGGTCTTTATAGAAAATATTTGTCAACTCCTGATACAAAGCAATAGTTTCAAGACTAGAGTGTGCATACCCCAATAAGCACACAAGTAATCCATTGCGGGGTGCTAGAAGAAAATATTAGAAGTTGTGCTTATACTTAAGTTTATCTTATTCTTTAAAAAATTCTATTTGTGTGTATTTAATATATCTCTCTCTATATATACACATAATATATTACATATTAATAGTTATAATAATTGCTAAAATAGCATTTTTCATGTGCCACGCACTGCTCAAAGTGATTTATGTGTATTAACTAGTTTAATTTTCACAGCTATTAATGTCATTATTTTTACCATTCACATTTGATAGATGAGAACTAAGAGACGTTAAAACTAATGAACGACTAAGATCACACGATTAGTAAGTGGATGAACTAGGATTTGAACCCAGACATTCGGGATCCAGAATCTATGTTGTAAACTCTTTCATACACCAGGACATACATCCATACATATATATGTGTGTGTGTGTGTGTATTTTCAATAAATACACAAACATGATTTGAGGTTGCAGACAAACATTTCTTATTGCGGGAGTACACTATTAATGATGATTATAGACTATTACTCTAAAGGAAGAGCCAAGCCATTCTTTTTTGTACCTGACATATACTTGCAGATAGCTTTTAAGTCCCTGCAACTTTTATATGGATCCCCTAGCAATTGCAGAACCCTGCTGGTATTTGTTATTTTTTGTCACTTAATTTAATTGTACTTAAAGAAGGCAAATTATGTGATTAACATTATTTGTGAGAGCTTACTACTTCTCAGACTGCCCTTGCTGGAGCCAAAGTCTCCTTGTATGACCTTCTTAAAGTTAGATTGTTATTTGAAATTTAAATTATGCCTCTGCATCAGACAAGCTGGCATCTCTTTGCAATTTGGCTTTCATTTCCTCAATTCTAATGAAAGGGGAAAGTAATATTAATCCGTAGAAATATCTGAAAAGCTCCCTTCAGTCTGCTGAGTGGGTGGGTAAGAGTGGGCATGGATTTGTGTGCTGGCTTTAAAAGCAAATCCAGTTGTGCCTTTCATTCTCCTCTGGGCTCTCCTGTATCACAGACCCTCATTTTAAAAGCTGTTGCTGTGTGGGCAGAAGGTTTTGTGCTTTGATTGAAAAAATGCAGAAAGATCTTCCTTAAAACAACTTCTGGCTGGGGCCTAAAATTCACACCAATAGTTAAATATTAAAATAGCTATTTGTGGTCTTTACTTAAGTGCAACTTTACCAGGTAACACTTGCACTTGAGTTTCGCATCATCCATTGCAATCTCAGTGTGGATTGCTTTAACGCTTAGTCTCAGTTATCTAAAGAGAAACTTTGGAAGGGGGAGGAGTTTCTCTTCCAGGAAGATGCATTTAAGGCTTAAATTAGCTTCTGATTTCGGGTCTTTCTAATGAGGAGACATAATTCTGGTGAAATGAATTTGAAGCACATGATTGAGGCAGAGTATTTGCTTCGGTATTTAATTATGTCTCAGTTTCCTCCATCTGTGAAACAAATAAAAATGGTACCCATATTAATGAAGCTTGAGTGAATGTTAAATAAGATAACACAGTGCCTGGCATGGAGTAAATTCTTTATAATAAGTTAGCTGCTGTTATTGGTATATTTAAATATTTTAATAACTAATTGAATTAACTCTTTTTTTTTCCTGCTAAAGTCTTAATTTGCTGGAATTTCTGGCTTTGGCATATAGCCAATGTGGTTCTTTATGATTCTGAGATTTAATGTGGCTGCCAGAGAGAAAAGATATCTAGAATCTGAATGTCCTGCAAAGAGAGACAAATGTGGGTAGCATCCTGCAGTGAGGTTCCTGGGCATTTGGAGGAGAATATGGAAACTGGATCGGGACCCAAGGAGCCTCCCAAGGACATTGACAGACTGGTGAAGTCAAGCGGCTCCCAAGGTCTGATGCCAGATGCTGATGTGATCCAAATTTCTCTTCAAAAATGGGAGGAAATGTTAGCTCTAATTTTTGGAAAACAAGAAAAATGATTATGTCTGTCATCATTTTTGTTCTTATATCCTTGTCAGAGATTGAATACTAGGGAGTCTAGTCTCATGCGACTGACCCACTATAGCATTTTATATTCTTGTATGATATTCGTTAATTTATCTATACCTTTGAATCTTTACTACACTTCTAGGTTGAAATTAAACTCATCAAATCCCAGGCAGTCATTGGGGTGTATTTGTGGAAGCCATCCAATGCTGTCACTGCAGTTAAGAAAATGCAAGCCATGCCGAAGCCTTTTAAGAAGACTCCCCTCCACTCTTCTCTCGGCTTCTCCTGCCTCCTACCTCCTCCTCTCCAGTTTAATCCTCTCTCCACTTTTTTTTTTTTTTTCCTTAAACTACCAAACCCAACCATCAAGTTCAGGCTTTGGCCAAGGCTGAATGAAAACGGGTTTCCATTTCTTTCTCCAAGGGACTTTCACGTAAAAACATTATTATATAGCAACTTCTTTGTTTCTGCCAAGTCTTGCACTCACAATTTCCTGACCCCGAGGTTAAATGAAGTAGTCAGGACCAGCCAGAAAGTCCACAGCTGGAACTAGTTGCTCATTGTGAAACCCCACACCTTGGTGCTCCCCATTAACCCCCTTCCTACAGAAAGGCATTCTGGCTGAAATTGCATTTAAAATAACCTATCTCCTCAGCCAGAGCAGTAGTTTTCTATTTTAGGGTCACCTAGCCACAGCCTGTATCTTCTGGAACACCTATAGCATTTATATTGTTGCTTTATTAGCTGTGGTGTTAGGAATAGATTTTTGTGCAGAATATGGTTTCTGTGTTCTCTTGAACTAGATTTTAAAGTTTTCTTAATGGAATAAATTTTATACACTCCTATTGTATCTTCCGTAGTGCCAACATAGTGATAAGTACATAACAGATTGCAAATATAAAGCTGTTCATTATTTGATTGATAGCCATTAGCAATATATCTCTGTATAGCTAATGTTCATTAAACATGCTAATCTCAGTTTAAATATGCTTGTAAAATGGGGTCATATACTTAAAACCTACTCTTAATTGAAAAAAAGTGGAAATTAATTCCTTCAGTACTGAATTTACAATCTTAAATAGATAAAACTAGAAGTAGTTGTGATATGCAGAGGCATAACTTTTTAATATGATCGATTCTATCAGACTTAAAAATTATATGTTGAGTTTACAAGGCACCTTAAGCCTAACACATTTTGAACTTACACAAAGCATACTGTGGAAATCCCTTTAAATCAGTCATTGAGTGCCGTTTATTAATTAAATTTTATTTGCTATTGAGAAAAAAAATGCCCCTTGTTTTGAACCTCAGTTGTAGTCATTGGAGAGTGGAAAAACATATGACATGTTTGCCTTTGGAAATCCTCAGAGCTGCCTTGTTTTAGTGTTTCCTAATCACCAGGCCTCATGATGAGGACAACCCATATCAACAGATGCTACACCCCGGGGCAGGTACCTAGATTTACTTTCAGATCGTTAGTGCCAATTTTCTAGTCCTTGGAAACTTTGCTTTAACTACATTGTGGCCTAGTTTCCCTACCTTAATTATGACCATAATACTACTTCTGATCTAGGGATAGAATAATTCTCTAGAGTGCTTTGAATTTCTTCAGTGAAAAGAAGTTATCTGAACACCAACCACAGGACACATGAATTTACTATTACACATGAAAGGCTCTGATGTGTTTTTCCGACTGGGAAAATGGCTTATGTCGTGAGAAACCTTTAATTTTTTAGTTTGTTATCCTCATGTAGTAGCAAAACTAATAACTTCAGAGTTTTTGTAGGCATGGAGGTTAGAAGCAAGGGAAAGGGATCATTACTTAGGACATTTGGGTCTAGAAGGCACAAAACTAACAAAGATACAGAAGGGCAATCAGCCAGCTGCAGGATATGCGATGAAGGGTCTGTCCTATGACTTCTCCTCTCTCCTTGCTAAGTGTCCTTTTGCCAAGTAGCTGCTCCTTCATTTAAGATATTGCACAATACTCCCTACTCTGTAAAGGTTCTGCAACTCATTTCTCTTCTGCTCTCCCAAGCTGAACTTCAGTATACTACCCTAATTTTTTCTAGGTTGAAATGAATTACAAAGTCCTTGCAAACCATGTATGAGTGAAATATTGAGTTCATTCTGTCTTGACACAATGACATATACTGAGAAGTTTAAAAATTAAATTTTTGATGTATACTTAAAAACAAAAGAAAACAAAATTTACTTGTTTCTCCTAAAAGCCAAACCAAAAAAAGCTCTAGTTATCTGAACTAATCTGAACTGGATGTGCCAGTTAAACTTTTGCTATTTTCTACTAGTGCAATTATGTCATTGTAACTAATTTATTTCCAACTAAAGCATGGGTCTGAATGTTGGATACCAAAAGATCCCAATCTATCAACATATATATAGTATAGACCTGAACATAGTTCATGTTCAAAATGCTGATACCCTTGAATTTTTTTTGTGCTCAAAGAAAGATGGATCAGATATGCCAAAGGATGGAAGGTGTGATAGGAAAATAAAAAGGTTATAAAAGATAGATGGGAGTATTTATTTACATTCATGTTGCACAGCCCTCCACCTGCTTAGCTTTATTCCTTGGGCCCGTTCTAATCAAGACATAACATATACAGAAAAGTGTACTCATAAACACTGTGGACAAGGAGAGGGACCTTTTAAGAAATGTTTATGAATTTTGACCAGGATGTCACAGAAGCTGTAAGTGCTGTATCCAAGGCTAAGCCACCCAGTAAGCTAGATCTACTAGTAACTGAATGGAGTCAGTGCAGAGCTAAGGAGTGCACAAAACAGAGTGACACAGTAGCTGATTCTTCTTGGGAACTAGTGATGCTGAATCTACCATGGGATTCAGATTGTCCCATGTGACATAACCCAGTAAAGAAGCAATCCTAGAACCACAGGAGAGAGGTCTCCATTTAATTAATCTCTAAATTATCACTGCCTAGCATATCATATCTGGCACAATATGGTGCTCAGTATTTATTGCCTTGAGTGAAAATGAACTAGCCCCCTCTCTAGCTAAGTCCCTTTGTGATCTTAGACAAATTATTGGAACACTACATGTGGTTAGTCTAGGCCTTCTGAGAAGCAGCTACCAAGACAGAATTAAGTTTGCAAGGATTTTCATAGTGGAAATACCTGTGAGGGTGGGCCAGGGGAGGCTGTGAGAGCTCTAGAACTCAATGCAAGTCTGACTCCAAGTGAAGGAGAGAGAGAAAAAAAGGTTAGATGGAAATATCTAAGATCATCACGCAGTCTAAAGGAAGTCTGGGAAGGCTGTCAGGTAGTCCTTGAGCCAAAATCTTTTTCATCTTGGGAGTCCCATGTCTCCTAGGACTAAGCCTACCTTAGTATCCCTGCCATGGTCAGTTGTTTCTGGGGAGGGTATCCTTTGTGGAAGCTGTAATGGATGTGTGCAGCTGGAATTCTCAATCAATTAAACACCCAGTAGTTGGAAGTCAGCCAGATGCACTCTCATGGCCACCACAGTCTACCCTTTGCACTGAGCAGATCTACTTCTCTACGCAGGTTTGAGGAACAGTTCTCTGTTTCCTATGCGCTTTACTTCCTCAGGGGAAACAGAGGAGTTTAGAAGGATGAACTGCAGTATCCAATGTTGCAGTTGTTCTTGGGCTACAATTGATATTCATCCACTGTCTTCTACTGTCTATTCTAAATCATCCTCAGCCTCAGATATCACTTCAGTAGATCTTGGTGGTTTTATTTGGTGGTGTGACTCAAAGCTTCATTGTTGAAGGGTCTCAATGCTTGGTATTCATTTCCTTCTCAGTCGTCATACAACTAGATGTCCATTCATTATTAACAATGGGGCAAGAACATACCAGGAGGTGACAAAACAGATCTTCTCGGTTTTCTCATATTCCTCTCTGACTACCTTTTGTAAAAGCAATCCTCCTATTTACTCTTGCTGATCAGGGTCAATTATTCTGTCTAGTCCTTTTGTCTGTTTGTCTTTGGGTTCAAGGAGTACAAAATGCCTTGGCACAGTCATAACATGTAATTCAATGGAACCACTGCTATAGCCCCTGCAGGAGCGTGCTCCATTCTGAACTCTGCAGAATCACAGGTTGTGGGGATGGTAAGCCCCCAATCCCCCAGCATTTCAATCTTGCCACTCATTACAGTATTTAATGTGTCCTGCCTTCTGACAGTTAAGTATTGCCACCTGAACCCTATTATTTCTGGACCTCGTCATCTCCAAAAAGGACAATAAGCCCAGCTCTGTGCTGGTTTCCCCTGTATTCATTCCTGGCCTGCAAAGGAGAGGCACCAACAAACTTCTTGGTGATGCTGATGCCTGTCTCATCAGCACATTCCTGATGACTTTGGGCAATAATGACTCCTTTGAAGGCCTCTCTTGGAAAATAATCCTCTAGTGCACTTTCTGGCCTTACACCAGACATTCATTACAGCACATGTGCTCCTCAACCTCTTTATTCCTTTCTCTACCATCTTCCAGGAAAACTGTGTCATTTTTACTTCCATGAGTTTGACATCATTTCTTCTAGACTTCTGAAAGCCACCACAGCATCGTTTGCCCATTCCTTGGGGGTCCTTGCTAGGATGTTAAATCCTGGGTCCTGATAAACTGCCATCAATAAATTCTTATTTATCCCATCATACACTCTGGCTTAGTCACATTCTGGCTTCTTTCAATCAAGCACCATCAAATCTAATTCCTGGAGTACTCCCCTGGCTCCTGCAAAAATGTACCTACTAAATTTTCCAGTTCCATAGGTATGTAGTCTCTTTCTCTCATCAGACTGAGAACATCTCCAGCTGGGTTATGCTGGTATTTAACCTAGTTATTGGCCTGGCAGCTACAGAGTAGGATACTTGTTGCCTTAAGTGAAAGAGGCTTCTACAACATCTTTCAGCACCATGGGAGTTACAGCTATTACTAAGGAAGGGTGGGCTACCTCTTCAAGCCCGAAGGTCCGTGGGACTTGGAGAGTCAATATCACCAAGACATCTATTCAGATATCCCTTTCCCATTTTTCAGGATCCCAGGATTTCCCCACCAGGGGCCTTTTACGTAACAAAACTGCCTTGGCTGTGAATTTATACATCTCTGGAGTTCTGCGACTTTTACAATGATATCTTCAAGCTGTTGTTCATTTGTGTCTGTCCTTCCTCCATAGGAGAGAAGAGCCTCTTTGTAAATTACCATCCAGGCTCTCTGGCTCTCACATGCAGCTATTAATTTCTTGTTAACAGCCCTTATTCTTTCATTATCCTTCTGCAGTGACTTAATATAACTCACCAGTAACCAGACAGGTCCTCATTATTTGTAGGAAATATCCCCCCCGCCCCATTTTTTCAAATATCTACATCATTTCACATGCCACAGCATTTCTCTTCACCAGGACATTTCCTAGGTCACCAACTTTATATTTAGAAATTGATTGTCAGCCTTGTGCCAGAGACTAGGAATGGCATTCTTTTTAACTGCCCTCAGGTGGGTGAACCAGTCTCAAATCCTATTTCACTTTCCTGGTCCTCATTTGGTACCACTTATATTGGTCTGGGTTCTCTGAGAAACAGACACAAAGATGTGAATAAGTGTGCAAAGATTTTATTAGAAGAAACACCTATGATATAAAATGTGGAGAGAGCCAGAAGAGGTTGGGAGAGTCATCAGACCTCAATGCAAGTCTGACTCTGAGTGAAGGAGATGGGGATGGAAGGATGGGTGGAAGCATCCTAGGCCATTAGAGCATTGTGCAGTCTATGGTAAGTCTGGCAAGACCATTGGGGAATCCTCAAACTATCAGTGGAATCCCATGAGTCCCAGAACTGGGCCTGCCTTAGTCTTCCTGCCATGCTCAGATTGGTGGCAGGAGCCTGGAGAAGCAAGGCTTCAGCGATGGATTTCAGAATTCAGCAGCTGGAGCCTTGGTCTATTATGCTCCCTGTTGATGTAGGTCAGTGCAGCACATTTTCATGTGTCCCACAGCACACTAGTAAAACACTCTAAAAATCTCAAAATGCATTCACATTCAAAGTATGAAATATTAAGATGATAGCTTCATGTATTTAGATACTCTGAGCCATTTAATGGTTAAAACAGTGTCATTTTCTCAGGGATATTTTTCTAAATCAGTAAAATATTTAAGTTCAATTGTTATAGCCTGCATTTTCCACTTCTAGCTCAATATAGCTATTTTTATTTGAAGGGAAAAAAAGCAGGCTTGTAAACATTCTTATTTTGTAAGTTGACCCTTTTGCTTTTTAAAAAAGTTGCTTATCAATTTACCTAAATGCATAATTTTTCTAATATCAAAGTACTCCAAATAATGAGCATATTTCATTTGTTGGTAGATACTTATTAGAGACATGCAGAAGTACATTACTTCAGGAATGGTCATTTTACTATCCTGCATGGTCTTATTTTTGCTAAAATATCAGATCATTCCATTAGCATATAAACATGCTGTAATGCCTCCCATGTTTAAGGACAAAGCCCTCCTTGGATCTTACCTCCTTCTAGTACTGTCCTGTTTCTGTGCTCTCTTAACAGTGAGATCCTTTGTTTATATTCCTTGTTTCCACTTTCTTCCCTTCCATTCTCTCTTGAATTTGCTCCAATCAGCCCACCACTCCAGTAACATTACTCTTGTCAAGGGTATTGCATCTTTCATCTTGCCAAACCCAATTGTTACTTTGGCCTAATTTTACTAATTTTAAGCACCATGTGACTTAGCATCTTGAAATTGCTGTCTCTTTCTTGAAACACTTTCTTCACTTGGTTGCTAAGAGAGAACTTTCTTTTGCTTTCCTTCTACGTCCACATACTTACCATCTTATATTTTCCAGAAAAACAATCAAGTTAGTTTCCAGATCTTCACCAGTACAGAGTGATTTATATTAGTTTCCTTTTCTAAATGATAGTAAAAAATAATTCCCTTCTCATTATTCTGAACCAAAGGAGGTTTAGAATATTCTTATCAAATGATGCAAATTCCCCATCTGCAATTCCAGAGGTGAGTGAGCATGTGCGTGTGTGTATGTATGTGTGTGCATTTGTGTGTGTGTATGTATGTGTGTGCATTTGTGTGTGTTGGGGTTAGGCTCATGGTTGTCAACACCATCCAGGACCTCCTTCCCTGAAGGAGGAATATCTTGTCTATCTCATATTCCATTAGTTACTTACCTTATATTTAATCTATTAGTGAGAATATAGTAAAAAGGCAACTCATTCATCCATGACAACCCATAGTTTGTCTTGACCTTTTTCCTGCCATTCCATTTGTTTCCATTTTAAATACCACACACATATCAGGGAGCTTACTCTCAAAAGACAGTGACAGTAATGAGAGTGGCCTTGCCAGTCAGTTTTGATCCTAGCTTTCAAAATTGTTCAAAATGGGAGAAGTAATTTGATGGTTCAAGTCTTGTAAGCCCTCACCTGGGCGTGAGTCCCATTTCTTGGAGCAAAAACTTGCAGGCACACTCCTAAGGTGAATTTTGTTCTCAGCCAAGAGAAACAACGGCAGTGCCAGGGATACCTCACTTTCCACTCAGATGTGTTTTATAGGAGAACAATACATTGGTTTTGGACAACAGCCCAACACGTAGCATGAAAAAGGACAGTAAAAGCCCAGTAATTTTTATTGCGTGATTTTATTAACCGATTATACCCAATCACATATTTGCATCACAATTTTCCTCAAAATAATCACATGCTACATTTTGCTACAGCATTTAGCATTCTCATAACTTAAAGCAGTGTTCATAAAAGTGTGGCACCTGGGCCAGCAGCATCTCCTGGAAACTTATTAGAAATGCACGTTTTCAGGCTTAACCCCAGACCTAATGAATCAGAAACTCTGGGGATGGGGTCATGAGTGTTTCAACAAGCCCTCCAGATGATTCCAATGCACATTAAAGTTTGGAAACCACTGATTCAAATCATTGAAATAACAAGATTAACAAAAAATGAATAAAGCAAGCAAGAGAGACATAATCTCAGGAAAGATAAATCATTAAGCTATGATCACCCATTAACAATTCGGCATTGTTACTAGTTTATCAGAATAGGTGTAGAACTTACTAGATGGAATGGGGCCCATGAGTTTTGATAGGGGATGGGGAATAACGGATGTTTCTGAGTAAGAATTCCGTTTTCCTTATTCTCTGATTTGGCTTTGTACCCAGAGGTAAATCTCTCACATAGTCCCCAGCTCCTTCCTCTCTCCTTTTGGAAGTCCTTGGACATTGGAAAGATTTCAGACAGTTGTTTCTTCTGCCGTCCCAACTGCCTTTAGCCCGGGGCTCAAGTGGGGAGATTTGTGGGAAATTAATATACCTACTCAGCCTGGAAACCTCTGTTCCTAGCCCAAGCATCTGTGAGGCCTAGGCATTGGGAAGTGGGGAAGTGAGAGGGGATGGGAATCACCAGATGGCCCCTCTAGGGCAGTGATGACCTTAGGGTCAGGGTGGGGGGGATCACCAAGAGAGGGAGGAAAACTCCAGGTCTCAAGTCATGATTTCACTCACATGATGCTGAACCGAATACTTTGTTTTGTTTTCACTTGTGAAAAATTAGACTTGACCCCACCCTGACCAATTAATTGCCTTTTAAATGCATGGTTTGTTGCAAAGCCACTGGAAGCATAGAAAAAGGAAACAAACACGCAAAAATCAAGGCCCACCTTACAAATAATACTGCCAGGTTTAATTTAAGGAAGCCGTGTTCTGATGTGCCATCCCCACTGCCCAGCTCAGAGCTCCTTCTTAGGTTCCCTTTGTTATGGAGTTCCTTTTTTTAAAGCAAATACCCTGGGAGTAGTACAGTTAAAGGTAAGGTCATGTGCCTCAGTGACTAAAATGGGCATAGTTCTTTTGATTTAAGGCTTAAAAGTCACTGGTAAAATGCAGTGGTCTCCCAGAAAGGATAACATCAGTTTATCATCCACTAGCACCTTAGTTTGAATGAATTACATTTTAGTTATCAATTAACACTGGTTTAGGAATTCAGATACAGGAAAAAGTGAGGAGATGGGAAGAGGACAAATAATGGGATATTAATAGAAGAGGAGGAAGTAACTGCCTCAGACAGACTTGGAGCGGGGATCCATCAGGAGGATCCGGTAATTCTTTAATGTTTTCCCTGCACGTACCTGGTCACAGCAGAAATCTGGGAAAATTGAGGCGTTGCCAGAGCTGTCTTCTTGTGTTCCTGGTGCTCCAATCTGTGGTTATCTTCCCTCTCCCCGGACCCGTTTGAGGCAGGTCAGCAGAGTGAAAGGGGGAAGGCGGCCTCTGGCAGACTACAAGTCCTGAGACCCTGCCGGGAAACCTCCTGAAGGATCTCACGAGACCCTGGTCATGAGCATCTCATTTAGAACCAGAGGGAAAGTCCCAGATACCCTCAAAATGTCTCACCTTTGGCCCCTGAGAACTGACATGTGGGGCAACCAATCAGAACAGCAAACAGCTGGGGCCCCGCCCCCAACATTGTGAAAGGGGAGGAGGAAAGACTTTAAAAAGGCCTGCCCTGGGGTCCCGCCCAGTACACCCGCGGGTCACAGACTGGGTGCTTTTCTCATTTTCCTGTTCTTCAATAAACTCTTTACTCCCTTGCCTACCTTATGATGTGTCCTTAAATTCTTTTATGCCACACAAGCCAAGAACCTAGAAGCCCAGAAACCAGAGCCATCCGGTAACACTAACTAAAATGCAAGGCGCACTCAGCTCTGTGTGAGCCCACCTGGTGTAGCATCTTGAATCTCAGGTTCTGCTTCCTAAGCCCTTGATTATTTCCCTATTTCCCTCTTACCTCCTGCATCCCTTTTTCTGAGTTCACATTGGCTTTATTTTGGAGGTATTGGGAACCTGAATTTAGGGGACAGTTTCCTTAAGAAGCTAAGAAGCCCTCCTGGTTATTGAAGCTCTTTCACCTGCTGGTTTTCTAAATGTTTTTTCAGCCACCCATTTCCAAGGAATCTTTTGAGGCTGGGCTGGGAGAGGATGTGTGGAGAGGGGCTAATTACAGGAATATGAGAGGGCACAGCTTGCTTCTGGGTCAGGAGCTCAGATAAGGATCTTCAAGGTACCTGGATGGCTTACCCATCGTTTTCAGATTTCCACACTCAATTCAGTTACACTGCAGCCAGGTGACACAGTAGCTTGATTCACTGTCTGCCAACAAGCATATGAAACAAAATAGCACGTGTGATTAATAACCACCTTTCCCCCCACCCCTTTCCTTTCTTTTCCCAAGAATAGTAGGGCATTTGAATAGACAAAGCATTTTGAAATTTCAAATCTCAAAAACAATTTTTTTTAAAAAATTTGGGTTTCTGGTGGCTGTCTGCAAATATTTATTAAGAAACTACTGTACTCTAGGTTTAATATTTTTGCAGAGCTGTCTCTAGTCTTTAGCCTTTTGGGAAAGTTAATAGAGAACTGTCCTTTAAGAAGCAGAAACAAACAAGAATGAGAATTGAATTGTAACTATGTCCTAAGGGGTGGGAGAAGGCAATTCCACACACAGGTGATATAAAAAGAAGCCAGCCTCACATACATATAATTAACTCCTAAGGCCTTGACTAAAATGCCTATTTCCATTCCCCACTGACCCCAACCTCAGGCTGTCTTTTGTGATGCCTTTTAACATTTTGCTGTCACTCTGGTTAATATCTAGGAGCGATGCAGAAACCTGGCTAAACGGAGATGGGCTTTGCTACAAAGACAGGAGGCAAGTGGGGGGGATCTCCGTGGAAGGTGATTTTCAGACCAAGGCAGTGCACATCACTTGGTCACAGACCTGTGAAGGGCAGGGTGGGTAGGGAGCAGGCACGACAAATGCAAAAGAGTGTGGATAAGAAGATTTGATAAGGGGTTCTAACTCTCCTGGAGATACCTCACATTAGAAGTTTGGGTGGGAGAGGTGGTCAGGTCAACAACAGCCTCCTGGCTTTGAGTGGCATGCCTCAGAGCTGAAACCCTTTATGAGGACACAGGGTTTAGTATTCCCCAGGAGGGGAACAGGCAGGAGTTGAGCAGGGTGTCTGAGCACCAAGCTCATGCCCTAGGATTCTGTTCTGAATGGGGAAGGGGAAAGGCAAGGAGACAAGGAGAATTACCCATAGTCAGAAGGAAAAATACAAGTCCCATCATATGGATTGAGAGAGGATTTGTCAGTTTATGCTATTATGATTAGGAAACCTTCAAAAGCAGTAAAATTAACTTGATATTTTATTTTATTTCATTTTATTTTATGCTGAGATCGAAGCTCCTAATGTCCATTTTTGCTTTTCTTGGTCAGAAATAGCTCAGGATTTGGACTCAGGTGAAGGAGACTTTAGGTATTCCATTTCAGCTGGGCTAGAAAAGATAGGGCTTAAAATATAAATACTCTGAGTCATGAATCCTGCTTGGGATATCATCAGGGTACCCAAATATCCTATTGACGTCCACATGGGAGACAAGAGTGAGGTTATTTGTAAAATAGTGGGTGGGTGACCTTTCTAGGTGTCTACCTGCATGAAATGAAATGCATCAAGGCTTTGCTCTGTTTATTTATTTAGTTTGGGTATAGGAAGAGGATTTGGGAGTGAGTCTTTTAAAGAAAAAAATGAGAATATTAGGGAGACAGACAAGCCAGAGATTCAGAAACAATATATCAAAGGAACCAGTAGAGTGGAGAGCCTTCAAGACTTTTATTAATTTTATTATTATTATTCCTTATTAGAGAAGTTGTGTGTTTACAGAGCAATCTTGCATAAAATACAGGATTCCTACATACCACCCAACCACCAATAGCTTGCATTGGTATGGAACATTTGTTACAATTGATGATAGCATGTTTTTATAATTGTACTATTAACTAAAGTCACTGTTCATGTAGTGTAATGTCATGGATTTTTTTACATTTTTATTCTGTTGCCATAATACAACCTAACATTTCCCCTTTTAATCATATTCAAATATATAAGTGCTGTTAATTACATTTACAGTAATGTGCTACCGTCACCACCATTGATTACCAAGACATTTTCATCATTCTAAATAGGAGCCTTAAACATTTTAAGCCTTAACTTCCCCTTTCCTATCCCTACCTCATTCTCTGGTAACCCTTATTCTAGACTCTGACTCTATGAATTTGCTTATTCTAATTGTTTCAAATCAGTGAGATCATGCAATATTTGTCTTTTTCTGCCTAACTTATTTCACTCAACATGAAGTCTTTAAGGTTCATCAATGTTGTGACATGTATCCAGACTTCATTCCTTTTTACAGCTGAATAATATTCCATTGCAGTTATATACCACATTTATCAGGAGAGTGGAGAGCCTTCTAAACTTTTAATGAGGGAGAAAGGAGTAGAATCAGAAACAGATATACAGCACTTGTGACAGTTTGAAGCTTTTTGTGGATTCCAGAAAAGATCATGTTCTTGAAGCTAATCCATTCTTATGGGTGTGGGAGCCTTTGATTGGGTTGGATTCAGTTGGGGGCCTTTGATTGGATTACTTCAGTGAATATCAATTGGCATTGTATATGTGAAAACATTGTAGGCCAGGTAGTGCTTTATACATGCAATGGCTTATAAGTGAAGCATTAGTCTTGTCTTGTAAAAAAAAAAAAACCACCCCAAAGTGCCAAGTTTTAAAAACTGAATATGATATTTATAATATAAAAATGCAGTGGTATAATATGGAAATTCTGAAATCTTCTATCCTAAGAGTGATATTAAATATATTGGATAATAGATACAGAATTTAAAACTACCTCATTTGGTTGAAATAGTGGACAAAACTAATAATTGTAAGGATTAATTAAAATATTTGCACTGAAGTTCCAAAAATCAATTGCCCAAATATAGAGTTGAAAGCTCAAGTTCATGTGACAAAGACCTAACTGATGTGGCTGAGTTAAAGCTCAATATGACCCACCCATGTTAAATGAATAATAAAAACAACATTCTAATCTAAACAAACCTTTAAACATTTATTTTTTAATGTTTTATTTCAAAAAAATGTCAGACAAAAAAAGTTGCAAAGATAGTACAGAGTTCCTACACCACCTTCACCCCCTTCCCTTAATGTTAAGATCTTACATAACCATGGAAAAATTATCAAGACTAAGAAATTGACATTGGCATATTATTAACTAAAACTATGAGAGTTTTGTCTTTTTTCAGATTTCACCAGTTTTTGCATTTATTATTCTAGTGTTCTAATGGTGATTTTCTATTTCCTTCCTTCCTCTATATTTGCTGATTGAAATTCTTCTATAAAGAAAGTTTTCCTTTATCCCCCATTTGTTTATTTTTTTCAGACAGTTATTTATGTCAGTATATGATTATACTTTGGGTTTTACTCTAAAACTACTAGTATACATTTTATCAAATTGTTCTTGCTTTAATAATGAGAAGTTCTTTCAGGTTGGTTCATGTGACCTTCTGACAAGCCCTTATCTTTTTTTTCCTACTTTCTTACTTTCTGGCTTCAAAATATATTCCAACCCCATCTCATAATTTTTAAATAATGTGTATATATTTAATTTTTTTTCTTTACAGAAACCATAAATGTATGTTTTTGTTTTCTAGCCTGCTCAAGCAAATACCGTGAAATGTTTCAGCTTAAACAATGTGAATTTATTAGCTTACGGTTTTGAGGCTAAATGAAAGTCCAAATCAAGGCATCATTAAGGTGATGTTTTTTCCACAAGACTGTGGCCTTCTGAGACTGGATGCTGGTGACTGGTCCTCAGCTTATTACATGGCAAGGCACATGGTGACATATCCTGGTTTCCTCCTTCTCTTCCAGGTTCCTTCTCAGCTTGCCTGTGGCTTTTTCTATATATATCTGATTTGCATTCTCTTGTAAAGGACTCCAGTAATAGGATTAAGCCCCATCCTGATTGAGGTGGGCCACACTTAATTGAAGTAACCTCATTGAAAGGTCCTACTTACAATGGATTTACACCCGTAGGAATGGATTAAATTTAAGAACATGTTCTTCCGGGGTACATACAGCATCAAACTACCCCAATGCATTAACCATTAAAAATGTAGAAATGAAATTATGGTCATAGAATTACAAATCCAGATGATAACTGATTTTATCATCTGGAAAAAATCAGATACCCGCTCCCTCAGATTGAGAGGAGGCTTAGATCTTATGGGGCAGATGGAAGGAACTGTTCTGCTTGCAGTTATAGATAGTCTTTGTTTTTTGGATGGGGGTTGTCCATCATCATCATTTTGATAGTTGTCCTGGGTGAGTCCAATGAACTGGAGAGCAGGTGTTGGTGGCAACTCTGCTGAGATTCAGGGCTCAACCAGCATATGAACAGACTGAAGATTTAAGTCTCTGGGACATATATTTAATATGTATAGTGCTAATTATAGGTTCAAATAAAAGCAGTAGAAGAATGATATATAGGGAAATTATAAATGAGACTAACTCCATTACAGTGGGAAATAGGTTATCATATATTCCAAGGTAAGGTCCACTGATGGAGTGCTGACTTCATGGGGTTGTGTACCTTGCCTATAGTGTCCAGATGTCTCTAGAGCCCTTGGGAACATCCTTGTTTGAGGCTTTGTTTACTGTGACACATAGTGAGATCTGCCTAGAACTTGCATAAGCATAAACTCTGGAATGACCTCCCAACTCACTTTCAAATCTCTTAGCCATTAAAACTCTTTTGTATTTAATGTTTCCTCCTTTTATTCAAGGTATTTTTCCAAATGCATCATTGGTTTTTGCTTGTTAATAATCCCTTGGTGCCAGGGAGGCATATCCCTGGGAGTCATGTCCCACACCAGGGGGAAGGTAGTGAGTTTATTTGCTGAGTTTGGCTTAGAGAGAGGCCACATTTAAGTAACAAGGAGATTTTCATGAGGTAACTCTTAGACAATAGATATTAGGCTAAGTTTCAATTTACAAGAATAAGGTTCATAAGTGTCCCGACCCGCGGGACAAATCAACTGAGACTCCGAGTTACCCAGCAAAGGAATGAGGCATAGACATGTGTAAGAAAATGGCTGTGCACTTTATTCTACTAACATAGCTCTTCCGTTGCTCTGCTGCGAGGGTTACAATCAGCTCTTTTATAAGCAGGGAAAGGGGAAGTGCATTAAGGCTTAGGTGTCGATACATGATTGGGTAATTTGAGTTGCTAGGCGTGGTAGAGATGGTGACTATTTGCGCACGCGCGAACATTGTGGCGCGAACAGTAACAGGATATGCTATTTTAAGAAGAAGAAGAAGAAGAAGAAGAAGAAGAA
>JAQZBX010018094.1:0-33943 GCA_029593785.1 Cabassous unicinctus | reverse complement strand
TACATTGTGTGGATTTTATTTCTCACTTCACTGTGTACTTTTTAAAGTAAAATGTTTATTTTCCCACAAATTCCTTGCAATTTGACTTAAGACATCAAACGGGAAGAACTGCTGATTCAATGGGAATCTTTTGTGACATATTCTTTCCTTTTTTTTTTCTCTTATCTGTCCCACAATTGTTTCATCACGTTAAGATCCTTATTTATTTATTCATTTATTTAGGGAAGATGGAACAACAACAATAAAATATTTGATTAGCCTCTAAAACACTGGAAAATCTCCCATACATTTTTACAATAAAATTATTTTAATTTCTCTAATTTTCTTATAAAGTCGTAAATGCTTTTTCCTTCATGCATACATGGCAACTAAAGCTCTGAAACCAAGATGGAAAATATATTAAAGAATATTTATTTTGGAGATAAATAATTGAATTCAATGTTCACTTTTTCCATATATGATATTTATAAATTGGAAAAGCTCATTTAACTATTTCTATATTCAGTTCAATATTCATATGCAAATCAAATAAAATATTTAATATATGTATTTATTTTGATAATCAAATAAGGTAGCATAAATAAAGACTCTAGCGCACAGTGAAACCACAATAAATATTCGATGCATTTACTTCCAACTTTAGAGAGAAACTAATAATTCCAAGAAAGTAAAAAATCCAGATAATGGCAAAATGGTGTATCAACCTCAAATATGTCAGACTCTAAAGCTTGTAATTTTTATTCTGTAGAAAAAGAGATTTTATGGAAATATTGTAGTTCTCTGGAAAACAGGTCAGATTCTCTATGAGACTCCACTCCAGATGTAGTGATCTTATTTTATAAATCAACATGGGATTCCCACATTGTTTTATGGCTAAGAGGACTTAAAAAATGCTACAATTATCCAGCCAGCCTCAAAGTAGAAATGCACTCAAACTAAGACTGAGTATATTAAATTTGTCATTAAAATGACTGTATTAGTCAGCCAAAGGGGTGCTGATGCAAAATACCAGAAATCAGTTGGTTTTTATAAAGGGTATTTATTTGGGGTAGAAGCTTACGGTCACAAGGCCTTAAAGAGTCCAACACAAGGTATTATAATGGGTACTTTCTCACCCAGAGTCTGTTGCCGCATGTTGGACCAAGATGGCAGGTGATGTCTGTGAGGTTTCAGTCTTCCTCCTCCTCCCAAGGCTCCATGGTCCCAGCTTCTTCCAAACTCAGCCACAGGCTGGGACAAGTCTTGTCTATTTCCTGGGGCTCATTTCTCTCGGGGCTCAGCTGCTCTGCTCTCTCTGCAAGGCCAGCTGTAAACTGTCAGGTGAACAGCTTGTCTCTCTTCCTGGGGCCTCTGCTGTGTATAATGGAAACTTTTCTATTTCTTCACATACATGCTTCTCTGGGTATTACTTCCTGGGCTCCAGGATCAAAACTCTAAACTCTGTTCTCTGCCTTATCTTTTCTTTGTGAGTCCCTGCCCACCAAGAGAGTGGGATCTCAATGTCCTACTCACATGGCCCATTCAAAGTCCTAATCATAATTTAATCATGCCCAGAGGAAAAGGCCAGTTTATAAACATAATCCAATATCTGTTTTTGGAATTCATAAACAATGCAAAACAGCTACAATGACTAAAAAATTAGCTGTTCATTATATGAAGTAGAAGTAAAGTCAAAAACAGTACAAGCTCTGAATGCTGAAACCACTCAAAATGTAAAAGTTGTAATAAATTAATATAACCAAAGCAAATATCATTTTCTAGTTGGCAAAAAGAAGCAATGAATAATTCAAGAATAAATAATATCTCAGTGGGTGAAGACCCAAATATAAAACAAGAAAATATTAAACTCCCATCCTAAGAAGTCCTGCTATGATCGCAAATAGAGGGGCAAGAATCTCTTGAGAACATAGTGCCTCATAAAAGAAAGCAGACCAATATGTCAAGCCCTCAATTTAATGTATGTAACTATGAACATTATTCCTCAAAATTAAAACTTAGTAGTTACCATAGTTTCTGAGAGGAGGGGGATGGAAGAATAGATGGAATATAGGATATTTTTAGGGCATTGGATTTGTTCTGAATGATCTTAATGATGGATACAGGCCATTATACATTTTGTCAAAACCTATAAAACTGTATGGTGCAAAATGTAAACCGTAATGTAAACTATTGACCTTCTCCTCATTAAAATCATTGATAAGAATGACAAAGAAGGTGGAGATGATTAAAACAAGTAACAATTCAAAATGTCTTGGGGTTTTATTTGTTGACACCTGGTAGATACCTGATTGATACATACATCAAATAATATGTCCCACGTATACTATTCACATATATATATAGTGATTAATGACATCCAATGAGTGGATGATTATTTCATATGAAAAAGTAATTTTGCTATCTTGCATATTGGACATAATTGAAGAACAATTTTCAGGATGTTGGGCATCCTCAATTGTCTGGGACACCCAGCTTTCAAAGAAGAGACAGTATCAAATAGTAGTTAAGAGCAACGACTCTAGATCTGGTCCATCTGTATTAAAATCTTTCTTCATCTCTTATAAGATGTAAAAATTTGGGCAATTTACCTAACCTCTGGTCTGGTCTAGCCACAGTTTTCTTATCTGAAAATGGAAATGACATTAGCTTCTATATCATAAGTTTGTTGTGAGAATGAAGTGAGTTAAAAAATATGAACCATATAAGCATGCCTGATACGTAATTAGTCTTATGAAGAATTTACGATGAAGAACAGAAATAAAGAAAGAAGAAACAGGAGGAGGAAAAGATGAGATGAAGAATTATAACAAGAAGGAAGAAAATTAAAGCAAACAGACGTTCTGGTAAATGTTTAGAGATTTTGAGCTTTAATGCTATGACAGGTATAAGATTTATTTTTGAGTACTTCTTTGTAGTAGTTTATATATTTTTAGAAAAGACCATACTCTTGGCTTATGAGAAACATAATTTAAAATTTGATAGACTTAAGTTCAAATCTTTATGCTGATCTTTTATAACTATATTAGTAAAGTTATTGATTCTCCCTGACTGTTTCCCCTGCAAAATAAAGAAAATAACATTCACCATTTTGAAATGCTTAAATTAGATGTGTTGAAATTATAGTGATTAATATCATTAGCTACTAGAACAGCTTTTTTAACATTTTGAATAAAATATTAAAAAAATTGTAATCTTAAAAAATTGCTCTAAATTGTACAAGTAGTAAGTGACAGAGTTAATAGTTAAAGCCAATTCTGTTTGAATCCAAAGCCTATGATCTTTGCACCGCACAAACTTCCAGACAAAATGATTCTAAACACATTGTTTCATCTTCTATCTTTACTCAAAGTGGAATAAAATCAAATTTTATAAATTTCAAATTACCTATATATGGATGGTATTTTAGTTTGCTAGGCATTTTGAAATGCAATGAACCAGAAATGGATTGGCTTTTATAATGAGTATTTATTAACCTGCAATTACCAGTTCAGGGAGCAGTGAAAATTCAAAATCAAGGCATTATCAGGTGATGCTTTTTCCCAAAAGCTGGCTGCCAGTGATCCTGAACTCCTCTGTCACGTGGTAAGACACAGGGCACATCTGCTGGTCCCTCCATTCCCTTCAGGGTTTCATTGCTTCAGCTTCTTGTTACTGGTTTTCTCTTTCTTTGTCCGAATTTCATCCTCTTATAAAGGACCCCAGTAAGAGGATTAAGACCCACTCTGTGCCATGCCTTATTGAAGTAACGTAATCAAAGGTCCTACCCAAACTAGGTTCACACTCACAGGAATGGACCAGCTTTAAAAGCACAATTTTCTAGGGTACACACAGTCTCAAATTATCACATATGGAAAAAGAGGGTCATCATTTCCTGAAGAGGCAGAGGGATTTTTTTTCTCCTTTTACATTTTAAGTATAGGTAACTATGTCTTTAGACAGTTCAATTGATAAGCTGGTGTATTAACCCTGTGCAAAAGGAAGATCAGGACAACCAGCAAGATGGCAGCAGAGAAAGGAGATCCTAGAATCTGCTCCTTCTCCAGGGTAATTAGTAATAAACCAGAGCTATCTAGAGCACTTGTTTGCGGGCTCCAAGAGACCAGAAGTGCATTCTGCAACATCCTTGAAAGAATGGAAGGAGGAGATGGCCCATCTGCAGAGAAGATTCCTAAGTAGAGCCCTCCATTCTGCAGAGGCCAGAGCCCAACCTCCATCCTTCAAAATATTTATGAACAAGCCTTTCCTCGGGAGCTGTTCCTGGGCTGGAAATGGAAGCTTCACTTCCCAAAAACGGGGGAAAAAGAGATGGCTGGGCACCAACTTTAGCTACTGATTAGTAAATTCTGTGGGCTAAGGTATAATCCTAAGAACAGCTAAAGTTTGAACCTGTCCAAGTCAGAAAGAGGCTGGTGGCCGCCATCTTAACTCCACGCCTGACACGAGGGGAAGTGGGGCTGACTGAAAATCACAGTGCTAGTAGGGACTGCCTTCCTTCCATCTAGATCAGATTGCAGCTCTAGCCTAAGCCCCAGGAGCACCTTGAGCAGGGAGGAAGCTGGGGGTAGCTGCGCCAACCTATCCAGGTAACTGTAGGTACATTTGGCTGGCACAGACTGAATAATCAGAAGTCTAGTGAGGCAACTGTGGTCATCTTCCTAAAAAACAATAAAATTGACAAAAAAAAAACAAGATCAGGAAATTTTTGCTCAAATTTAGCATTTTCATTAAGGTATGGTCTACAACTTCAAATGCTGAGCAAGATGCATCTATTTACCATCAAATGTTGCATTTACATTTGAAAAGAGTACACCCTGCTTTCTAAAGAGGCTATCAAATAAGTCAAGATTCCTCTCCATGCTCTCAATCCTACCTGCATATCAATGAGGAAATCTGAATGTTTTTTTTTAAAACTGAAAAATATTTTAGTTTTATTTTTAATTTGATAGGTAGATTGTAGACAGAGAAGTTTAAAATACAAAAGAGGATATGTTTTAAAGTCTCCTAGAAGATATTCAATGAACAAATAGATGATGTATGCATGAGAAACTGTTAATGGTAGAATTTGACAATTTCAAGGTCACTAAAGGGCCTTGAGTAATCATGCATGAGAAGCATTTAGTCTGTAGGATACTTGGGCTTGGGAGTCAGACCTAAATTTGAGCTATCCTTCTTACTTCCTCTATAACGCTAGGTATAAAATAATCTATGAAGCAGGTGTCCCATTTGTCAAATAGGAATCATTAGAAATAATATACACATCATAGAACTAATGTAAAGTTATATGAAATGATCCAGAAAAACATTTAGCAGAGTACCTGGCATTTTGCAAAACCAATTCTACCTGCTGTGTGTGGAAGAAAAATTTGAAAAGAAGTAGAATTTTTTCCACTCGTTTACATACCTAAATTTACCAAGACACTCATCTTACAACTGCCTCTCTTCTAATCATTTTAAGCCTAAAGGAAATACTTGAGTTACATGAATTGATGCCACTTGGTAGAAAGCATTTTTTCAAAAATAATCCAGTGAATAGGCTCATAATATATCCATCAAATATTTCCAATTCCTCATTTCTGTCCCTAGAGTAAAATAGTGATATATTTTCAAGATTTTCTTGTTCACTCAGAAAATTGAGTAACAAGGAAAATATTTATGAAGAAAACACCATTTGTTCTTCTGTCTAGACCCTTCACATACTTTATTTCATTTAACCTTCGCAATCACTCATGATTGGCTCTATAACAATTCTCTTAGGTGAAAGCCCTATCTTACTAGAAAAAACAGTAAATTAAGATAAATTACAATTTCCCAAAAAATTTTTCATTTCTACATATTGCTTTAGAGGCCAGTGGATTGCATTTATACATATTTTGCTCAGTTGATAGTTATAATTAAAATATAAAAGCCTTCCTTTTCAGCTAAAAAAGGATCATCTGATTTTTCATAATAGAAGGCAAACATTTCACAAAGTCCTGGATATAACAGCACTTGTCTTTCCAAAAAACATCACCCAAGGATGACTATTATTCATAAATATATTGCTCTCTGATACACAGCCACCAGCCTATCACACAAAGGTTATTGTGGAGCACTGCTACTATGCAATTCAAATATTTCTTCTTCCTGCTTTATTTTGCAAAAATGCCCATGACCACACCCCTATTGCTATGTTGTTGTTATCAGTTACATTTGATTAGCTGAGGAAGGTGAGCTGCTTGTCTCTTCTTCCTTTTCTATAGCACTAGAGAGTCATAATGTGCAGATTTCTCATACATTTTGCAATTTCTGACATATGGGTACCCTAATGCAGCAGAATGAAACTTCATCATCTTGCTTCTTAGGAAGTGGGGAAACAAACACAGATTCAGCAGGGAAATCACCATGTTCAGCAACATGGTGCTTCTTGCACTGGAACTTGAAATTGAGGGTGCTGATTCTATGATGGTTGAAGGAAAAAATTCTTCAGGTTGTTATATCTTCAGGAATGTTATATCTAACCTATTTATTTTGAGGAAATAATGTTGAAGAAAAGTAAAAGCAAGTAAACAAAGAATACTCATATATAGACAACACTATCTTACATAATTACTATATGAGATTTTGGGTTGAATCTTGGTTTCCTGTCTTTCAGATTGCAATAATTTCATATTTGAAGTAATTAAAATATTTCTACCATTAAGTCTTCCCAAGCAAACAAACATATCTCCATTTATGCCGGGATGATGAATAAAGAGAAATGATAAGGAGGAACCGAAAGAAAGGATAGTCATTCTAATGCACACATGCATAGAATTATAAATTAATACAACACATCTGGATTATCAGATATTTCTGGAATATCAAAAATTTTAATTAACTTAGATCTTCAAGTGACTTTTAAAACCATATTCTTGGGAATCTATTAATGACAAAGGTAAATTAGAAAGGTATATATTATATAGATAGTTAGATAAACAGATACAGAGAATTAGATCTCTACCTAAATCTGTCCAGAAAACATGGATACTAAAAAATAAGGTTTTGAGCATATTATTAGACTTCCATATAATGTTCTAACCTACAACCATTTAAATGATAATGAGTATTTCTGAAACTATGTGTATATTTTTCCAACAAGAATGCTGTTATAAAATTGTACATGCAATTTCATTATATATACTATATATGATGAAATTTACATTACATATAAAATATATAAGACATAAATATATGCATGTCTGTATATTTAGATATGCATAATATGCATATATATGCATATATTCATGTGTATACTGATGTGTAGAGATGGATTACATGTATATTATATATGTGTACAAATGTGTTAATGAACATGTGTATATACAAACATACAATGTATATGCATATAAATGCATGTTTATATTCACACACAAATAACATATATATACATATACATATGTGGTATGTGTAAGGAGGAGGAGATTAGTGTCTTCAAATATTTATTTGTATATATATAATTAATTATATATACAGTAAATATGTGTACGTGCATATGTATACATACATACATATGGAATATGCAACATACATATGCATTCACATACCTGAATGTATATTTGTGTAAATATATGCATATGCATATATGCATCTGTACAGACATAAGTATGTATACATGTTTATTGTTTAAACATATATGACTATTTGCATGTGTGTACATGCATGTGCATGTGCATGATCACACAAATATACATTATGAATACATGTGTACATTATATAAGTATAATATATATTTCAATATAATTTAAATATATTGAAGTTCTGTTGGTAAATATTGTCAAACATTTTTCTAAATTGGAGCTATAAGATGGTTTTGACACTGAACATGCAATTCCTCCCACTTAATCAGCCCTTGATAAAATAGGAAATTTAATTTTAAATCTAATCACATTAGAACTGAAAAATAAGAAAATATAATACAAGTAATTATTTTTAAAATAAACTTGGGAGCCAGATATGAATCACTTGATGAAGACTAAGACTAGAAGAAAGTATAGCCAACAGCATTAATAGGAAAGGAATGCTGAGGATTTGGGAGTGGTACAAGATAGAGCAGCTGAAAAAATAAGCCCCTTTCAACTCTTCTACATGGGTTGAACAGAAAGCTGCAATACGATTTGTTCCTCGGCCAAGATAGTAGGAAAAAAACTCAACAAGAAATGGTCTTCCAGGACACAGAAAACAAATATAGAATGATATATGGTAGACTCTGTCTCCAGGTCCAATTACCTAAACATCTCTTGTTCAGAGTATGCTTCTGGTAAAAGGATTACCAAAAAGAGATTAGGCAACAAAGAATCACCAAATATTTGA
This sequence comes from Cabassous unicinctus, assembly GCA_029593785.1. Taxonomy (NCBI): domain Eukaryota; kingdom Metazoa; phylum Chordata; class Mammalia; order Cingulata; family Chlamyphoridae; genus Cabassous; species Cabassous unicinctus. The sequence continues at coordinate 25,615 of JAQZBX010018094.1, read as the reverse complement.
TGAATGCAAGCATCATAAAGAGAGGATACAACATCACAAACATAAAAAAATTCCCAATATGAAAACATTAATAAAGAAAATTGAAGGTGTCTCAAATCAAAGTATCATTAGTGTTATGGGGAGAGCTTAGACTGAAAGAATGTATTCATCAAACAAGTTTACCTTAAAATATTTACTTATTTAGTAGTGGTTTAAGACAACTTATTGACTTAAAAAAATATTTTTTCTTGCATTTGTTCTTACTCATCCTGTGTTATGATGGCTTGGCATCCTTATTTTCATGGAAATCATACTTGCGTGACTTTAAGATGTAAATCAGTGCTCCAGAACTACCATCTGCCTTACAGAATAATTTGTTAATGGAGAATCACCTCTTTTATATCCTACCATAATAGATAGATGGAGAGATATAAAGATATATACATACATATATATAATACACCTGTATGTCTGTCTATCTATCTATCTATCTATCTATCAATCAATCCTATATCTATCTAATATATCATCTATCAATACATGGTTATATGGTTAATACTTAAGACAAAATCCCAAGATAACATGATTCAAATTAAGAGTTAAAATATCACCAATATTTTTAAAGCTCCCTGTAAATTGCTGTCAGATACCAATCCCTTCAACCCGCCCCCCCGCCCCGCCCCATAAAAAATATCTATTAAGAATTTTTAGTATATATACAAAGGGTGAATATATAGGTAGTTTTGTCACATGCATACTTATCTTTACATGGTATATTTTTAGTTTTTTATTGGTTTTGAACATCACTTAATATATGTACATTTTATCCTGACTTTCTGGGTATGAGTCCAAGCTCTGTCCATTACTTCTGCATGTAATGGACTTGTATTGCATAAACTTGTATTGCCTCAATTTCTACTTCAGTAAATGAGATAATATTTGCACCTTTCCTATGAGGTCATTATGAAGATGAAATTAGTTAATATATGCATAGCATATAGAACAATGCTTCCATTACATTAAGCATTATTTAAGTTAAAGTTTGGTCATTACCACCATGATTATTATATTCATATTTACATGATTTTCCATTTTCTAAGCAATCCATAATTTATCTGTTTTTAGTTTTAGTTTGTCGCTATTTCATTTAGTAGATTTGTGTTTATGTTAAGTGAAATTGAGAAATAACTTATCTTTCTCATAGTTTTTTGCATTTTACATGCATGCACACACCTACATACACATTAATGTTTTATCAGACTGGTCTCAAATAATTGTTTGTGGAGCATTTCTTTTTTTCTCTATTTATCGATAAAATGCACTTGCTTAACATTACCTATTTCTTAGAGTTTAGAAAGAAAGGTGAGGGGTTTCTTTTAATAGAAGATCTGTGCCTAGTAAATTCACTTGTACTGTAATTACAGGACTATTCACAGTTTTTACATTTTCTATTACTTTTTGTGTCACTTTCGTAAGAAGTGTTTTTCTAGTAATGCATTTATTTCACGTAAATTTTCACATACATTGATAAAAAGTATTATGCATCATTGTATGAGTTTCATTTCTAATATAATTTATAGGTATTCTTTCTGTTATCCCCAGAAGTTTGAGTGCTTAATATTCTCTTTACAGGACTATTCTTTGTCTTTGTTTATTATCATATTATATTGCATTGCATTATTTGTTTATGGCTTAATTTATATTACTTAATACTTTCCTTCAAAATTATATAGATAAGTATGTTATTATTTTAACAAACGTTAAGTAAATGTTTAACTTTGCAATTTTCACCATTTCTTATCTTCTAATATAAGAATTTAATGGCGTGCTTTAAGTATTACTTTAGATATTTCCCATTGGTTTGACATTTATTGTCTTTCCGTTAGAAATATTGCTGATACATATGGACTTATTTCTGTCATATTAATTGTGCTTTGCTGCTGTCCAGTTTTTAATATTTTCTCCTTTTTTTTATCTTTGTTTGTTTGTTTTTAAAAAATGAATCAATTTTTGTTTGTATTCTCAGTCTACTTGTTCTCCCACACTAGCTTGGGATAGAAAATATATTCAATTTCTATTTTTAAAATAGTTACCCTTGAAGTATTGCTATTTATTCTTACTGAAGTCTAAAGTAAATCAATATCTTATACTACTTCCTGAAAAATACAAGGGCTTTAAAACATGTTGTCTCCAATCCCTTCTCTACCCACATAACATGCCATCATTGTCTGTTATATATTCTTATTTAATAAATCACAAAATTAATTTTTATTATATCATTTATAACTTCATACACATCACTTCCTGCTGAGTCCCCAATTTTTTTGTGTATCCTTCCACCTTGCTGTTCAGATATTTTGCCTAGGATCATTTTCATTCTTCTGCGGAACATTCTATAAGAGTTTTGTACTGAAAACTCATTAAAAAAAGGTTTTATGTGTCTTCATATATCACTTTTAGATTTTTAGATCCATATTTTCATTGCTACCTTCTGTCCTGGCATTTTATTTAAAACATTACAGCAGTAAAATGAATTTCCAATGTTTATTTGTGACAGTTTTTGTTAGAGTAAATATAAGTTATATTCATTTTCTCATTTCTGTAATTTTTGTATGTTGACTATTAAACTGGAATATGATGACTTCATGAAAAATTTATATTCATTAATATTTAAATTATTAAACCAAAACTATTTCACTTACATAGGAAGATACATATGTTTAGAAAATACAGGAAATATCAATAATATCCTTACTAATTCACTAAGTAACTTGAAAGATTGATAGATATACATATGTAGGTAGGTAGGTAGATAGATAGATATAGATATATGATAAAGATATATCAACCACCCAAATTTTCTTGCAGTGTGATATCATATCTAACTATAAATGAATTGGGAAATTATGGCTTGATTTTTATCATAAATATATTCAGCAATTTTTCCAGACTGTCAGAAAGCATGCTTCTGATGGAGACAGTCATTTCATTCCAGTTGGTAGCATGCAACATGATATACGACACTACTAGTAAAGAAAGAATAGTCAGCTTTTTTAAAGGGAAAAAAGGAAAAAAGAAAAAAAAACGGACCTGTTCCTTGGTACCTGCATTCCTACTTATATAGCTCCCCTGACACTTGAGAGCATATTGAAGACTGAACTCTGATTATTAAAACATTTTATGACCCATAAGAAATTAAGCCATCTCTATGATGGCATCCTTGAGATTCTGCATGAATTTGCTGTTGTTAATATTGATATTATTGCAGTTTTTATATGCAATTCTTGGCCCCAAAATGCTAAAGGTATTATTATGGATAACTTGTTAAGCTGTGTATAGTAAAAAGTAGATTTTTGTCTTCTTTTGCTATTTCATATTCTTCCTACCTATTTTCTATTGTGGGATGAATTTCTTTAATAATGAAAACTTAAGAATAATATTTTAACATGAAATGGGTTAAGAACATGATTTATGATAGTGGAAAAATCACACAATTTGGAATTAAAGAAACCGAATTCAACTCTTAGATTTACAGTGGTGTGGGTTTTTTTTAGTAAACTTATTTCATTTATCTGGGCCTCATTTTCTCTTCCCAAGGGTGGGATAACTATTTCTAACTACAAATTTTGTTTAAAACAATTAGGGACACTAATTTTTATTCTACCTGTTAAGTAAATGGTATACAATGAATTGTAGTTATTATTATGATGAAGATAAACATGAGTAATGCAGTAAATAGCATTTTATGAAAAGTTGAGTTATATCTCATTATAAAAATAAAATTAGTGTCATAATTTGCCACAGGGCTGCCAAAGCAGAATACTAGAAATAGATTGGCTTTTATAATAGGGATTTTATTTAGGATAAAAGCTTATTGTTCCAAGGCCAAGAAATGTCCAAATTAAGGCACCATCAGAGAAGCTTTCTCACCTAAGTCAACTTCTTGGTGAAGCAAGATGGCAGGTGATCTCTGCCTAGGCCTCTGCTTTCCCCTCCAGGCTTACCATCTCTCAGATCCCTGTTCCCTAAGCTCAGCTCTGAGCAACCAGACATTGGGTTTGTCTCTTTCTGGCCTCCCCTCTCAGTCTCAGCTGCTCTGATTTCTTCCTGAGTTCAGCAGTGAGCTATAAGGCATATGGTAAGGCTCCTCTTCTGAGCCTTGAGCTGCTCCATGGGATCAGCAACTCCGGTTCCTCATTTAATGCCTCTGTGCTCTGCTGGTTCCAGACTCTGGGACCTGTCTCAGTCCTCGGGCTGTCTCGGTTTTCCTGCAGTCTTCTCTTTCACCTGGCAGGATCAAAATGGCTGCTTCTTTTTCTGTGTCTCCCTCTCTCTGTGTCTCTGTTTACATCAAACCCAGCAAGATTGCAGAAACTCAACCTGAGTCATGCCTCAGTGATGTAGTCCAATCAAAAGCAATCTAATCAAGTGATCTAAAGTGAATCTAAGATAATCAAAGGGTACCACACACATGAGAATAGATTATTTTAAAAACATGATCTTTTTAGACTCACAAAATTCAAACTGTCATAAGTAGTATAAATTTGTACTACAAGCTGCTAAATACATATATCCCAATTATATACTTAGGAACTGAGAACAGATAAAAACAGGGTGGGTGGGGTTGTAGCCCTGTTCAAACCATTAATTTGAACCAAACTCCTTTCAACCTACTCTTTCATCCCTGTCCTCAATAAACCTCATTCTAAGGAAATCAACATGATGAATTTTTGCATTTTTTAACTCAAGTGTCAGCTCAGATACCCCAAAGAACTATATAGCTAATGATTTCAGATCACTTTGGAAAAAGAATCAAGAAAACATATACATATATGTATGTATGCATTTTTATACACTATATTATAGTATAATATAATGTATAAATACATGTCTTACTTTGCCTGAATTATTATCACATACCACACAATTGGTTAGCATAAACAGCAGGAATTTATATTAGTCAGGGTTCTCCAGGAAACAGAACCAACAGGAGATACACGAGGATTGGCAAGTCTGAATTCCGAAAGGCAGGCTGCAGGCTTGGAAATCCAATGAAGCTCCCAATGAATTCCCCAGGAGAAGTTGGCTAGCTAAAGTAAAGACAGAAATTCTTCTTTTTGACTGCTGAAATAATCAATTCTCCCATCAGCTTATTGGTTAAGGCATCTCTCCTTGCTGAAGGTAATCTCCTTTGCTGATTGGAGATGTAATCAGTCAGAGATACAATCATCTGACTGATGACTTAAATCCACAAAACATCCTCACAGTAAAAACCAGACCAGTGCTTGCTTGACCAAACAACTGGACACCATAAACTAGCCATGTTGATATATGAACTTAACCATCACAGTTCACCCTTTGTCAATTTGGCAGCCATATAAATCTTCTTAAACCATACCTAATCTCTAAATAACATAGTTTAACTCTTCTGTGTACAACCAGAAACACCCTAACTCCCTAGAAGAGAGATATTGCCTTGGACAATATTCACTTTTTAAACTTGATATCCTATAATTTAAATACTATGATATAAAGTTATTACAACTTATGCTAAATGATAAGGTGATAAGATAAGGAAGAAAACAAAGATTCTGCATTATATATATATATATATAAATAACATATTCATAACAAAACAAGGAAGAAATACATATAACCATTACAGTCTTCATTTCTGTAACTGGTCACATGGCTGTGATTCATATTTAATTACTACCTTCTTCTATTACCCATTCCATATTCCCTTTACACTCAGTGAGCACTTTAGCCAGTCATGGTTCTTTGGCTGCTGGCTGAAGGTTCCGGGCTGTTAGTAGTCCTGCCGATCAGGTTGTTACTGTTTTCCATTGACTTTACTCACAGGGCACAATAGTACTAAGAGCTGCCCTAAGAGACTTATATGCCCGGCAAACTCTTCTTTAACTCCATTGTGTAGTAGCAGTCAGTACAGTAACTCCCTCTTTGAATAACTCATATTGGATATGTTCTTCGTCTTGTTCACATTCTGGTGGATGTGGACCCATTGTAAATAAGATGTGTTCATGATGTTACTTCAGCTAAGGTATGGCCCCAGTGAATCCGGTGGTGTTTTAATATGGATTAATGGGGTCCTTTATAGGCAGAATGAAAGTCAGATGGAGAGAGAAACAAGGAGAGGTTGTCATGTGCATTGCCATGTGACAGAAAAGCCAAAGACCAAGCTCATCAGCAGAAAGTCCCAGAATGCCACAGTCTTCAGGAAGAAAGAAATGCCTTATTGATACCTTGATTTCAGATTTCTCCTAGCCTCAAAAATATGAGCCAATAAATTCCCATTGGTTAAGCAACCCATGCTCTGCTATTTGTTTTAGCAGCTGGGACACTAACACACAAAGGAATAGAAGCTAAATATCCAAAATCAAGGCATCAGTGAGGTCATGCTTCCTCCTCAAAGACTGTGGCATTTTGGTGCTGGCTTGCAGGCAATCTTTAGGGTTCCATGGATTTCCTGTCACATGGTGATGTTTTCTTCATTATATTCCAGGGTCCCACTGATTTCCTGCTTCCATCTGTCATCTTCTTTTTATAAGACTTCCAGTAATCCAGATTAAGACCACCCTCATTCAGTCAGGCCACACTCATCTTAACTAGAAATAAGTTTCAAAAGGTCCTCTTTATAATGGGTTCACACCCACAGGAACATGAATTAAGATAAGACTATGCCTAAATTTGGATACATAATCCAACCTACCCCAATGAATTAATATATATCATATATTAGATAGGTAGACAGATATAAATGATGAGATAGAGATAACAATAGTGATAGCAATAGTGATAGTGATAGTGATAGAGCTAGAGCTAGAGCTAGAGACATATACAATTGTAACAGCAATATGGGTAAATTTTCCAAAGATATCTGACCTCTCCTTCAATAAATATGTTCCGGGTTTGGAAACTGACTTAGATCTGGAAGTGGGGACTATGCTTTTCCATTGTAACAGCTGATATAAGCCTTTATCAGCTCTTGAGAAATAATTTAACTGTTCATATATCTTGGTCCTTAGAATACCACATACCTTATTGTCTGTTGGCCTATCCCCGAGGAACAAGTGACCACAATTGCCTTTCAGGCCTTGCTGCATATTTGGAAATTACATTTACCTTGCTTCTGAACCTTAAGTCTATCTACCTTCCCTCTGACATTCTAAAATCCTATCATCCACACTAGCACTAAAGAGCCTGTGATGATTTTGTACCCTACCTACCTAAGTTTGACAATGAGGAAAAGGTATTAAACCTGGAGGTTTCTCATCAAAATAACTATATAAACTACTACATTACCCTGTTACAGTTCTATGGATGCTGATAGATGACATGAGACTACTGGGTCAGGGATAAAAGGCTTGGTTAGTTGTTTTTGTTTCCTAGACTGCTCAAAGCAGATACCATGAAATGGGAATTTATTAGCTTATGATTAGAGTAAGGGAAAATGTCCAAATCAAGACATCATCAAGGTCATGATTTCTTCCCACAGACTGGCTGCTGGCAATCTTTGGCTGCTCTGACACATGGCAAGGCACATGGGGGCATCTGCTATTCTCTCCCTTCTCTTTCAGGTTTTGTTGATTTCAGTTTCTTAATTCTGTGGCTTCTCCCTCTCTTGTCCTCTGTACTATTTATGTTTATAAAGGACTCCAGAAATAGGATTAAGATCCATCCTTAATGAGGTGGGTCACACCATAACTGAAGTAGCCTCAGCAAAAGGTCCTACTTACAATGGGTCCACACCCACAAGAATGGATCAAATTTAAGAACATGCCTTTCTGGGGAATGTACAGCTTTAAACAACCACATTAGTGAAAGTAAAAGCAGTAGTAGGAGTATCAGCAATGTTGTGCTGATGCTCTAAGCCTCAAATCCCACAGGACAATGTGGAGTATCAGGTAGTGTCTCTGTGAAAAGTCAGATGTGCTACAAGAGTGGAACCCTCACCTTATGGAATCAGTAGCTATTACAGCAGGCAATAAGCCATTCTCTTCTTTGACCTGAAGGAAACCTGGTCCACTGCAGGTCCTGGAATACAGTACTTTTCAAGATTGCTGGCAGTAATCCTGAGACATGGCCTGGGCTAAGAACTTGTTATATTGGCATTTTCAGCAAGATGTGTAGGTAAGGAATCCTGTGACTGACTGTCCCCTAACAAGCCGAATTCTAAGGCAGCTCTTCCATCATCAATCTTGGCCTATGGAGGGCAGCCACCATTGAGATTTTCAAACTTCCAGTACCCCCCTTCACAAGTACATTCCTTTTTATCTAAATGAGACAACTGTCCTCTGGACCATCTGGAGAACACAGTCAGGTGGTGTGTTGTCAGATCTTACAAGGTTAATCCATACTAACTTTTCTTTCTTCCCATATTTTGTGATCTCTCCCTCAATATTATGCCAAGAAGTTCAGAACTTCCATTTAATTTGCTGAGTGTGCATGCAAGCATTAAGGACCCATTGCTACAAAGTCTTTGAACAAGATTCCCTTTCTAAGTTCCCCCATGAGTTCCCCAATGGACCACACTGTCAAGATCCATTTCTTACATATTCCCCTTGGTTCCTTGCATCGCTTCAGCAATTAACCTGTTTGAGGCTGTGTTGAGATCTGACTTTGTTATCAACCTACAGTAATGATTTTAGCAATGGCAGATCTTGACAAGAATAAACATTATATGGTAACATGCCTCCCTCAGAGGAGATCATTCCATGGTTTCTAGGCACAGGGCAGCTAATATTCCCTAGAAAGGGGAAAGATGCCTCTTTTCTCATCAAGGAGGTTTCACAGGAAAAGCTGTAGGCTTAAGGTTCTCAGGTTCATCCATTCAAATATCCTTATAATGTTTCTCAAGATTCTACAATTTTCAGGCAATGTTTTTTGTTTGCAGATATGCTACCATTACAATTAGACTCTGGTCCTAATTTTGAGCACAAGCTTCTCTGTGCCTATAGAGTTCAAAATATCCTTACAGCTGTCCTAAGGCCCTTTGGAATTGATTGCTTGCCTTGCACTGGTAGTTGGCTTCCCTGATCCTATCATTATATAATTTATAGATTATCAATACATATATAAGAAATCAGTTTACTCCAATCAGGACACAATTATCATTGTCTAAGTACCTTGTAATGTCGTAGCCACCATATATTCCAATTCCCCATGTTCCTTTTGCATTTACACTTCATTCCATTTAACCCAAGAGAGGGTATATTAGTCAGCCAAAGGGGTGCTTATGCAAAGTACCAGATATCTGCTGGTTTTTATAAAGGATATTTATTTGGGATAAATGTTTACAGTTACAAGGCCCCAGAGAGTCCAACTCAAGGCTGCTTTCTCACCAAAGAAGCATGTTTTGAAGCAAGATGGTGGATGATCTCTGCCTGGTTTCTCAGGGCTTCCTATGTCAGTCTCTGGCAAGGGCTTGTTTCTTTCCAGGCCTTCTCAGCTTCTCAGCTGCTCTGTACTCTATCTGCAAACTATCAGGCAAATGGCTCATCTCTGTTCCCTAGGCTTTAGCTGTTTGAACCTTCTCCTTTCTGTCACATGGCAGGACCAAAATGACCAAGTTCTCTCCTCTTCCATGCATCTTTGTGAGTGAGTGCCCATTTATATCAGCCCACCAAGGTCACAGGGACTGAACCTGAGTGATGCCCTACTGATGTGGTTGAATCAAAAGCCCTAAATTGGTTTTATCAAGTAAATTTAATACCTTTGAATTTAATACAATCAAAGGGTACCACACTCAGAGGAATAGATTTGTTTACAAACATAATCTTTCTCCTTTTGGGATTCATAAATAATCTCAAACTGCTATAGATGGTGTTAGTGATTGGTGGCACTACTTAACACATGTTATTACCACCTACTCTCTGCAGCAAGGGAGTCCTTGGTGCCATTAGACCAATGGCTAACTCCAGAATCCTTTCCTAATTTTAGGAGTAATTCCCTCAACCTATCCTCAGAAAACAAAATACATACAGAAGGTTTGTATGTAATTACTTTATTAGGGAATGCAAGTCCAAGGAGCAGAAGTAAAGGAAAAAAAGAGTAAAGTGAGAAGGGCAGGAAAGCCAATACAAGATTACATTAGGGTTGATAACTACTGTGTCCAGTTGTCTGTTCAACTCCACAGTATCTTTCAAAGAAACATGTAAACTATATCACTAAACAATCCATTAGGGGAGAAAGAAAAAGAATTTATCCACTGACCTCAGTCTACCACTGAACAACTATCATCCATGGATCTTCAACTCCCCCTCCTCATTTTTGGTTGTGCATGGAAGGATTTTAAGCACGGTTCAATGGGGTCCTATATTTCCACATCAAAGGGAAAGCTTGGGGTAAGCGATGTGAGGCACTGAATAGCCAGCTACGAAACCAGGGTCTCTCAGTTTGTACAAGCAAGTAATGAGAGTCCAAGAGCACTTGTCATACTTACTTCAATCTGTAACTATAATAGTAGCTGAAGCATGATGGCTTCATGTACATAAGGAGAAAGCAAATATACAGATCTGGGGGCAAGGTGTATTATTGAATCTAGTATAAAAGTACATGAATAATTCTCCACTGTCCAAGACTTCTCAAAGTCATAATTTTTAAATCATTCCTACTACTATATGGTCCCTATAACCACTTGGCTTGCCCCTGATTGATCTTTTCCAAATCTGTTTCTATTACCATTCCATTGACATCAGAGCACTCTCTCATTTCAACTGTATCATTTCACATTATGACTAAAGTAAATTTCAAGAATGCTGCCTGCCCACTCAAATTCTGAGTGATTTATTGAGCCTCCTTTAATTAGGAGTTGCATTAGCCGAACACACAGCTGGATTCACCTAAAATATTTGAATTTCTCTATTCCAAGGAATTTAGAGGGTCGCATTTTTATTTTAATGTTGGCCATCTTTGAGAAAATCCTAGTTCTATGTACAACTACACAATCTACTTAGCAAATTGAAATCTATGTTTAATGCAACTATAATAATATTCCTCCAACAATTATAAAGAGTTCTCAGAACTCACATACTCCTAGAGAACCTTAAGTAGTTTTGAAGCCATGAAGTCTTATTTTCCATTTTTTTGTTTTGATTTTTTGTTTGTTTGTTTTTCCTTGGTTTCCTTTGGACACACTAGGAACTGACTATAGTTGTAAAGAAAATGGAGGGAAGCATGAGTGGAACTATATGGTTTTTGCAACAAATCTTCTTAAGGAGATACAGATATAGAGATAGAGATAGAGATAGAGATAGAGATAGAGATAGAGATAGAGATAGAGATTATACAGACATAGACGTAGATGTAGACATAGACATAGACATATTTATGAAATAAATGAAGAGCCTGGATACACAAAGAGAAGGGACTTCAGTAGACAATAGGATAGGGTATTAGGGAACTTAAATTGCCTCAAGTTGTCCAAATTCCATCATACATCCTCATTCCAAATCTCATTATCAAACACTATCTAACTTTTGCTTATGGCAACAGGTAAGGCTTTGAGGCCTACTGAGATTACAATTTGGCAATATTCCTGATAAAAATTCAAATTTTGAAGTTTTTAATTTGCTGTCTTAGCCCTGTAGCTGAAAAGAGATAAGGAAATCACGAATCTTTAAGAAGCATGTTCTTAGAAAGTCTTTAAATCTCAACCCAGGAATTTTTTCTGGTCATTCTTTTTTTTCTTTTTTTTTTTTTTTTAATTCAATGTCAAAAGAGATATCCATACTTCCCCATGAACCTTGACTTCTATAAATTCTTTTTCCTGATATATGATATTATAAATGTGCTTCTCTAAAACTTTGACTTTTGTGTGCATTTGATTCTAGGTTATCTGAGATAATGATTTAATTAACCATTTCTGCACTGTTTATCATGGACTGAGAGATTTACATCTCAGAACTTTAACATTTAACATTTAACAGCTAGACTCATGTTTGCTTAATTCCTGGAGGATTTGTTGTCTTACCATTGTCGGTTTTGGGCTATGTCCTTCGTTACATGCAACAGAACTTAACACTGGACACATTAAGGCAAACAGAAAATGTTTATTTAAAAGAATATTGAAAATTTAATTGGGAGTAGACTACAAAGTTAGTAAATGAGCAAAGTAAAAGATAAAAAGAAAGCACAACAATTACAGCAATTATGTTTTATCGATGACAAATTAGCTATTATTCTACAGCAGCTGCTGGACCCTGTCAGCACTTCTAAACATTGCTGTTGCCACCAGCATGAGAAAATAGTAACTACTCCTTCAGTCATCTCAGATTCAAGTATCCAAATCAGGGCTTTTGATTATCTATGCATAGGTGATATTCTAGAAATTTTGCCTTCTTTTAGCTTACATAATTACAACAGACTTAATGTCTACAGTGAAAATTGCAAGATTATATAAAATGGGGAACTCTCTAAACATAATAATGTTTATGCACAGAGAAAAGATTGGTAGGTGTTCATTAAATTTTCATGTTTTTTGTTGAGGAAATGAATAAATGATTAAAATGTCCATTTGGGGTTTACTGGTTTTGAGACATATTTAAATGAAATCTTCAGAATATGATTTATGCAATAAATGTGTTCTAAAAATGTATACATTTTTCAACTCATATTTGGTATTATTTTTATTACCTATCCTGAAAAATCACAAGAAACTCCAAAATATATTCTATTCTAAGCCAGTGTAAAATGTTTCTAATGGTTTTATACTTAGTTTGCACAATAAACCATAATTTGTTCATTTATAAATATTTGATATATAATATAAGTCAGAATCCCAAAAGTATTTTACCATGTAGGAAATCTACAAAGATGACAGAAAATATAATATACCAACATATATGTGTTCATCAATATTTTTTATTGTAATAGAAAGCAGTCACACTGAAAATGAAAAGCAATACCTATTTTACACCAGTCACACATTGTAATAGCATTTGATTTGGAAGATTAAGCAGATAATTTCTTAAATAAAACTGTAAGGACTGTAAAGATAAAGTTCAACTTGCAGCACACCTCTAAAGCTATGAACTTAATTTGGGCACAAACACAAAAAATTGTTTAAGTATCATTTTTTCATAAAATTAACAGCTTCTAATTTAAAGAATATTTAAAATAGACATAAATTATTTAAAATGACAAGTAAGTTAAAAATGATCTCACCCACTGATTAAGTTCCTAGAATGCCCTAATTTTTCTTCACAGTGAAGAGAAAGCATGCCACCTTCCACTCTTGTGATACATGACTTAATTTCTGCACTGAGGCTATGCTTCACATGGCCTATTCCCAGCAAATGAATGGCCTTTTCTTTGGGGCTGCAGGATGCATCAAACTGCAACATGGGTTCAAGAATGCCCCATTGGCCTAGGTGAAACATTCTTAGAACTGCATTGCAGTTTGAGACTCTTCCTGCCCAAATCTCCTTCCTTCCCCCTATCCTGCCACAGATGTCAGACTGCACGAAAGTAAAAAGATTCTCCTTGTTTAGACCTCTTTCCTCCTCTGTGTTCTTCAAAGGTATTTCCCCAATAAATCACTTGGCTATCTAGTTCCATACTGGTGTCTGCTACTTAGAGAACTCCAACTGTCACATAGTATTTTTTATATGGCCTTTAAAACCATAATCTCTATCACTTCTCTCAAACCATTCCATCTAAATAAACAGTGGGAAGCAAAACAATATCTTTACTATTAAAAAACAAAACAAAAAATAAGATACAATTCAAATTCCTCCATCCCCTCCTCAAATCACACTATCTCATTTTTTTAAATTTATTGAAGTATATCACTCATACATGAACATACATAAACAATAAGTGTATAGCAAAAGTTGTGAACTTACAAAACAAACATACATAACATCACACAGGGCTCCCATACCATACCCTACCAACAATGACTTACATTGTTGTGAAACATTTTTAACTAATGATTAAAAAGCATCCTCAAAATATTACTATTAACCAAAGTATTTTCACCCAACCGAGCCTATTATTATTATTAATTCTTATATCATTTATACATGAACATACATAAACAATAAGTGTATAGTAAAAGTTGTGAACTTACAAAATAAACATTCTTAACATCATACAGGGTTCCCATACATAAACCCTCCACCAACACCTTGCATTGTCTTGAGACATTTGTTACAAATGATGGAAAAATATTGTCAAAATCTTAGAACTAATTATGGTCTTTATCTTCCATTTGGTGTATTTTCCCCTCAACCTACCCTATTATTATTTTTTAAATATATTTTTATGACAGAACTTGTAAACTTACAAAACAATCATGCACATGTGCAGAATTTCCAAACAACACCCCTCTATCAACACACCATACCCTGGTGGAATATTTGTTACAGCTTATAAGATAATATCATCTGATTATTACCAGGTCCACAGTGTACATTTGGCAAACGTTTTCCAAAGTCCCCCATTATCAACACAGTACATCTTTGGCTAGATGCAAAAATATTACATTATTATTGTTAACCACACTCCATAGGTCATTCCAGTTGTATTTTTCCCATGCCTCTCCACATTCCCAGCACCGTTCAATAGTGATGTACATCTGCTGTAGCTCACAAAGGACACTCTTGCATCTGTACCATCAACCACTATTCTCATCCACCTCTGGGTTTACTGTGATATTCAGTCCCTAGATTATTCTCTAGCTTTCTGTCAATTGGCATTTACATCCCTAGCCTACCATTTTCTGCCATGTCCCCATTTATAAACCAGCTGTTACTCACTATAGTGTGTTACCATCAACTCTGTACTTTTCCACACTTTTACAGTAAAGCTAATTAAAACCTCCACATACATTAAATATCAGTAGTCCATCTCAGTCCTCCTCTTAATTCCTTTAAGAATCCACCACCTACCACCAGGTCTTGAAGATATTTTCCTATATTTTTTTCTAGAAGTTTCATGGTTCTTGCTTTTATATTTAGATATTTGATTGATTTTGAGTTAATTTTCTTATAGGGTGTGAGACAGGGTTCCTCTTTCCTTCTTTTGCTATGGATATCCAGTTTTCTCAGCACCATTTGTTGAATGGACTGTTCTGCCTGAGCTGGGTGGGCTTGACAGGCTAGTCAAAAATCACTTGATCATAGATGTGAGGGTCTGTTTTTTTAACCATCAGTTCAGTCCATTGGTCTACAGCATGCCAGTACCATGTTGTTTTTATCACTGTTTCTAGGTAATACAACTTAAAGTCTGGAAATAAGAGTCTTCCCAAATTTGCTTTTTCTTTTTAAGACATTTCTGGATATTCAGGACCCCTTAACTTTGCAAATAAATTTGATAATCATGTTTTCCATTTATTTAAAAAATGCTGGTGGAATTTTTATCAGGATTGCATTGAATCTGTATATCAATTTGAGTAGAATTGACATCTTAATGATACTTAGCCTTTCAATGCATGAGCATGAAATAGTCTTCCAATTACTTAGGTCTTTAAAAAAAATATTTTAACAATGAGTTGTAGTTTTCTGAATACTAGTACTTTAAATCATTGGTTAAGTTTATGCTAAATATTTGGGTTTCATCTGTCATATTTTATTCTCACCACTCTTTTGATGCTTTTAGTTATGATTATTGATATAATCTTCATTTCTAGATTCTTTTCCTGGCCTCTCTCTGCTGTCTTTACTTTTCAGGCTATAGCACATCCTTTAGTATTTCCTGCAAAGCATGTCTCTTGGTTACAAACTCTCTTAGATTCTGTTTATCTGCAAATATTCTAATGTCACCCTTATTTTTGAAAGGCAATCTTGCTGGATATAAGATTCTTGGCAGGAAGTTTTTCTCTTCGAGTATCTTAAATATATCATACCACTGTTTTCTTGCCTCTGTGGTTTCTGGTGAGAAATCAGAACTTAATCTTATGGGTATCTCTTATAAATTATGCATTGCTTTTCTTTTGCTGCTCTCAGAATTCTCTCTTTGTCTTTGGCATTTGACATTCTGATTATTATGTGTCTCAGGGTTGGTCTATTCGGATTTTCTCAGATGGAAGTATGTTGTGCTTCTTGGACATGGTTATCTATGTCCTTCAATAGGGTTGGGAAAGTTTCTACCATTATTTCTTCAAATATTTCTTCTGCTCCTTTTCCCTTCTCTTCTCCTTCTGGGAAACCCATGACATGTATGTTTG
Organism: Cabassous unicinctus; assembly: GCA_029593785.1. Taxonomy (NCBI): domain Eukaryota; kingdom Metazoa; phylum Chordata; class Mammalia; order Cingulata; family Chlamyphoridae; genus Cabassous; species Cabassous unicinctus. Next base: position 9,447 of record JAQZBX010018094.1, on the reverse strand, counting down.
CATGTCTCTTGCTGTCCTTTAGTTTCCTGAGAGTTTGTTCAAGTTTTTTCAATCTTTTCTTCATCTGTTCTTTTATATGTTCACTTTCAGAGGCCATTTCTTCAAGCTCACCAATCCTTTCTTCTGCCTCCTCAAATCTGCTATTATATGATTCCAGTGTATTTTTAATTTCATTCATTTCACCTTTCATTCCCATAAGATCTGCTATTTTTCTATGTATACTTTCAAAGTCTTCTTTGTGCTCATCCAATGTATTCTTAATACCCTTAATTTCTTTAGCCATCTCATTGAATTTATTAAGGAGATTTGTTTTAACATCTATTATTAGTTGTCTCAATTCCCTTATGTCATCTGGAGGCTTATCTTGTTCCTTTAATTGGGCCATACCTTACTGTTTCTTGGTGTGGATTGCAAATTTTTGTTGGTGTCTTGACATCTGGCTTACTAGAGTATTTATTCTGGGTGCAGTTTTTCTCTTTAGGTTAGGGCTTCCTGCCCTTCTCCCTTGCTGGTTGTGTAGTAAGAGCCAAGGATGTAGTTGGTGCTATAAGCTGTGGAGGCTCAAGTTGGAAGCTTTTCCCAGCTTTCTCCTTTGCCAGGGATAGTGACAGATCCACAGCTATGTGGAATATCCAACTCATGCAGGCTTAGACTGTAGTTACCCAGAGAGACTGATGAAGATTCAAGTCCCTTTCTCCCCTGCCTGGGGCAGGGATGGAGCTGCAGGTGTGGACAGCAATCTATGCAGTGCAGGTCCAAGATGACCACAGTTGCTCCGGTAGGCTTCCAATTATTCAATCTGTGCCAGCTAAATGTACCTGCAGTTACCTGGATAGGCTGGTGCTGGGCTGGTCAGCTTCCTCCCTGCTAGAGATGGGGCTGAAGCCTAGGCTAGGGCTGCAGGCCAATCTGGGTGAAAGAATCCAGTTTTTACTGTCACTGTGATTTTCAGTCAGCCTGGCTTCCCCTTATGCTGGGAGTGGAGTCAAATTGGTGGCTACCAGCCTCCTTTGGACTTGAACAGGTTCAAAGTTCAGCTGTTCTTAGGGTTATATTTTAGCCAGCTGACTTGACTAATCAGAAGTTGACATTGGTGTCCAGCCATCTCTTCCTCCCCTGTTTTGGGAAACGGAGCTTCCAATTCCTGCCACAGACTAGCTCCTGTGGCTTTGTGCTTCCAAAGTAGGATGATCAGTGGCCTCCAAGGCGTGGCCTGTAGTTTCCTGGAGAGGCTGGAGCAGCTCCCCCAGCTTCCTCCCTGCCCGAGGTGGACCTGGGGCTTAGGCTACAGCTGCAATCTGATCTAGATGGAAAGATGCCGGTCCCTACCAGCACTGTGATTTTCAGTCAGCCCGGCTTCCCCTCGTGTCAGGCGCGGAGTTAATATGGAGGCTACCAGCATCTTTCTGATATGGACAGGTTCAAAATTTAGCTGTTCTTAGGATTATACTTTAGCCTGCCGAATTTACTAATCAGTAGTTGAATTGGTGCCCAACCATCTCTTCCTGCCCTGTTTTGGGAAGTGGAGCTCTAAGTATTTAAATAAATTATTAAATCCCTTGCATTCTCATTATCTTTGGATAGATAATGATATCAGCCTTATAGGGATATCATGAGTAGTATATATATATTGATAGATCTCTATATGCATAAATCATATAGCATATAGTATGTTCTCAATAGAATATATTTTTATTTTAATAATTATTTTTGTTATCTGTAACTGTTCTTTCAGCATCCCAGGATAATGGGAACATATATGCTAACGTGCTTATTTTCAGAAGCGATATCAACCTATTTGGATACATTGTTGGCTAACTGTGGTCTACTACTAAAATATCAGTTTTATGTCCAGAGGATTGTATTTATTCAAGATCTAGAACTTATTATCTGTTAAACCAGCTGCTTTCTACAGGTTTACTTTAGCTTTATTTTTATGATTTTTTTAAAATTTTAAAGTGGAATTAAAAATACTTAATAATCCTTATCTGTAAAATAACATTAATTTACACTTTTTAGGGTTACTGTGAGTAAAATAAGGTAAAATATGCAAAATCACTATGTGAATCTGACACATTTTCTACATTCAAGTCATCACAAGTTCAGACACTGTTTTGCAAATTTTCTTGACAGACTTTAGATAATTAGTAAAAGGCATGCTAGGTAGTATTTTTTCTTAAATTTCTGATTAAGAGTCTTTCATTAAAATGGTAAACATATGTGAAAAAAATAAAATAAATGTATTATTTGAGGTGGTGAAGTTGAACAAATTTATGAGAAACTTATTTCAATTTATTTCAGAATTTTTTACTAAGTTCCTAATTGACCATTATTAAACCTTTGCAATTTCATCCAGTTTTCCTCAGAAGATTGTTCAGATATGTTTGCCACTTTACGTATTTGATGATGCACCATGTCCAATGACATATAAATTCTCCTAAATATTTTGTCCACAGATTTTGGGACCATTGACAGTATTTGTAGAGTATGTGAGTGTATGTGTTTGTGTGTGTGTCCGTGTGTGACTGTTTGTATGTAGGAGCAATTACTATTTCCTTTATTTACTTTATTTTGAGATTTCTTAACATGGCTCCAAATACCCCTCTATTTTTGAAACAGACAAATTTGTTTCTTGATGTATTAATAGATGCCCTATCAAACAAGGAAAAATAGTCATACAATTTGGGAAAATGTTGGTGTATTAGTCAGCCAAAGGGGTGCTAATGTGAAATACCAAAAATGGGTTGGTCTTTATAAAGAGTATTTATTTGGGGTAGAAGTCCACAGATAGTAGGCCATAAAGCATTAAGTTTCTTCTCTCACCACAGTCCAATGTCACATGTTAGAGCAAGACAGTTGCCGACGTTTACCAGAGTTCAGGCTTCAAGGGTTCCTCTCTTCCCGGGGCTGCGTTTCTCTCCAGGCTTAGCTCGTTTCCTCCACAAAGTCAGCTGTAGATGATCAGGTGAACGGCTCACTTCTCTTCTTCTGGGACCTTCTTTCCAACATCAAAACTGCTTCTCAAAATTGCTTCAACTCTGATATTTGCCTTGCCTTTTACATTCGATTCCCCACTCACCAAAGGGTGGGGCTCAATGTCCTACTGCCGTGGCCCAGTCAACGCCCTAATCATTACATAATCATGCCCAGATTAACAGATCAGTTTACAAGTATGATCCAATTATACTTTTGGAATTCATAATTACATCAAATTGCCAGATGGCCACAGTTGGAATGTTTGAAATTAAGTGGGTTTCCTTAATTCCAGAGTTCTTGTTATTAATGTGCATTGTGAATATCAAAACTATCATTAATAAGAATATTGATCTTGTCTCTGCAGAATCCTTTCCACCTATTTCCTTTTATACTGTCAACAGGTACTATGAGTTGACTCTGATGGGCCTAAGCTGATTATGGTCATCTTGTCTCTCTTGTTTCAGGGTTATAGAAGTAAGGCAATGTGTTCATGACATTGCCTTATGCTAGGAATAAATTTACGAATGAGCTTGTGATTCAATGAGACACAATGCTATGGTTTCTGAGGTCTTTACAGATTTTTTATAATTCTGCTAAAGCTCTGAGGAGAGAGATTTTATACATTTTTTTTTTAAGTGTTATTCAGAGGTGTGAGGCACTCTTTTGATTACCAGGCTGAGGATGAATCTGAAAATTAGAGGAGGTTGGGAAGAGAGAAACATAGAGAAGTGAATCAAAATAAATTCTTTAAAATTAACTCAACCCTGAATCTTGCTTTTCTTTTGGACTTCCAGTTACGTATGATAATACATTTCCTTATATTTAATTCTATTTGCTTTGTGTTTACTATTGACAAGAACATAATGAAAAATTTGGTATAAAAAGGAAGAGGGTGGTGTATATAGATTCAGGGTGATCTGGATTTGAATCCTTTCTGATTCATTAGCTCTATTCATGTAAAATCTACATGAGTCCACGTTCCTGTTTTATAAAATTGTCATAATAAAGCTTCCTGTATTACCATAAAATTATTGTAAGGATAATTTGATCAAAATTTATAGAGGACTTGACCAAGACCATGAGCTTGGTGAATTTTGCATATTATTATCATAATTACTATTTTAATAGTAGATATTACTTAAAATAATTATTAAGTTAACCAGAGCATTGTTCAAATCCAGGGAATTTTCTTTGTCTTGATGTATGATACTCATATTCCATAAGAGTAAACAAAGAATAAAAACACAGATAAGACTCCTGAGGAATATTTTAAATTCTTTCAAAATTCACTATTAATCTGTATTTAAATTTTTGATGGCTTTATTTTAGGATAATATTCTCTAAAATTGAAATGCATCTATTCTTCAGATATTGGGCATAAAGCCATGGCATCATAAAACCCTAAATTTGAAACCAGACTTCCTAGATAACCTAACCTGACAGTTGGACTGTCCAGTGTATTTTAAAGGTTCTTATCAATTAGTTTCAATTTCACGGCATTTGTAAACAATGTATTTCCCTATCACACAGTTCTATTTGTTTTTAAAAATTCATTCAAAATACTTACCCTCACAGAACTCAAAGGCTTAATTCAGGATCAAAACAAAAATATATAGTTATGGACACATTTGAAGAACCATGTCCAAGTCTTTTTTTTCTAAATATTTTATTTAGAAAAACTACATTGTTTTAAACACTTTAAATATATTACTTTACCTAAATCTCACCAAAACTCTGATACAGGTACTATTATCATTTCTAATTTACAAATGAGGAAATTGAGATATCAAGAGACCAGGTTAAATAAAGTTACATAGCTAGTAACTTGATTATCCAGAATATTAACTCAACAATATTGGAGATAAATTGCCATAACTTCTAATCAATAATGCCTTTCATAAATCATTAAAATAATTCAGGTGTATACCTATTAAGTACTTATTATTCATTACCTCATGGGGAAAAGAACTATTACTTAGTCTTGGTTTAAAGAAGAGAAAACTAAAGCAAGAGGGTAACAACTTGACCAACTTCAAACAGCATGGAAATGGTGGAATTGAGATGTTAAACAAAGTGGTCTGATAACATCATCTATACTTTTAACCACTTTTCTCTCCTGCTCAGGGAAACAGAAGAATTATTTGTGAGATAACATAAAAGGTCAGTTTGTCAAATCAAATTTACATGAGAGACATTAATCAATATCAAGCTATACTAATGATTTTAAGGAAAAGGTAATAAAAAACAAGGAAGATAAATTTTTAAATGACTAGTATTTAGTCAATTGGGTTATTAGGCTGTTTAAATTTCAATACCAACTTGAATAGGAAGTATTGATAGCCATGAAAAGAGTAGAATTGATTCTTTAAAAGAAAATCGTACTTTAACCCTTTGAATGCTTGTAGTTGCCTATAGACTCACTGCCTCTAGCTAGTTCTGTTTTGAGTATATTACATATATTGCTGTTAGAAAAATATTAAATAGTACCTTTGAACATGGTCATTATTGCTATTGTTTAGTTGCATGCTTAAAATTTTATGCATTATATGTGTGGCACCTCACTTAATTTTCACAGCAACCCATTTGATTATGGGAAATTGAGTTCCAATAAAATTGTATAGCTTGCCCAAGGTTAGATACCACTGTTTATCAATTTTATTGATTACATTATTTTTCAATGAAAGACAAAGTCTGAATAACTGTTTCATATTAGAGGTTACTAAAGGAAGAAATCAGTTAAATGCAGTGGGGGATTCTGGATTAGCTCTTAATTGGAAAAACAAAATTCTTAACTGGAATAATATTGGGGCCTTTGAAACAATTTGCATAATATTTAAAATTAAAAAAAAACAGCATTGAATCAATGTTAAATTTCTTGATTTTGATACTTATATTGTGGTTATTTAATAGAAAGTCCTCATTCTTAAGAAATACATACAGAAGTACTTAGGAAACAATGGGAAAATAAGTCTAGCACACAAAAAGTTCAAGAAAAAAATCTGATTGTACACGCACTATATATTCATGGAAGAGAAGAGATAGAGAGGGAGATAAAATAATTTTTCAAATGGAAAGATAATCAATTTGTTAATATGGGTAAAGGGTATATGAGTCCCTTGTACTATTCTTGCAATTTTTCTGTAAAACTTAAATTATACAAAAATAAAAAGTTATACACACACACACTCATACAATAAGTTTCTCTTGCTACCTCATTCTTTATCTGTAAAATAAAGATAACAATGCCTTAGTTCCTGGAACATTTGTGAGCATCAAAAATATAATAATCTATTTAAACTTGTAGGAGGATAACTGGAAATAGGAAGTGTTCAATATTTTTATTTATTTTTTGAGTAAATATGTAAGTATTAAATTATTTAAGTAATTTTCCTGGCATCGTATTGCTGGAAAGTAGCATAGCTGTACCTCAGAACATATAGCTTCTCATCTCCAAGCCAGTGACATTATTTAAAAATTTTTTTTTAATTAGAGAAGTCATAGGCTTACAAACAAAGCGTGTAAAAATTTCAGCATTTCCATATTATCCCATTATTAAGACTTTGCATTCATATGATACCTGTTACAATTGATGAAAGAATATTAAAATTGCACTGTTAAATATATATAGTCCATAGTTTACATTAGGGTATATTTTCCCCCATAACACTTTGCATTGAGGTGGTACATTTGTTATAACTCATGATAAAACATTTTTATAATTCTACTATTAACTATAGTCCATTGTTTATAATAGAGTTGTGTAATGCTATTTTTTATGTTTTAATTATATTCTAGTAAAATATATACAACCTAAAATTTCCCCTTTTGACCACATTCACATATATAATTCAGTGCAGTTAATTACACTCACAATGTTGTGCTACCGTCACAACCGTCCATTTCCTAAACTTGACAATCAACCCAAATAGAAATTCTGTACAAATTAAACATTAACTCCCCATTCTCTACATTAAACCTGGTAATGTATTTTCTAGATTATAACTCCATGAGTTTGCTTATTCTAATTATTTCATATCAGTGAGATCATACACTATTTCTACTTTTGTGTCTGGCAAATTTCACTCAACTTGATGTCTTCAAGGTTTATCCAAGTTTTTGAATGAACCAAGAACTTCATTCTTTTTAATGCTGAATAATATTCCATTGCATGTATATACAACATTTTATTTATCCATTCATCATTTGATGGACATTTGGGTTACTTCCATCTTTTGGCAATTGTGAATAATGCCACTATGAACATCAGTACGCAAATATCCATGCTCGAGTCATTGCTTACAATTCTTTGGGTAATATACCTAGCAGCGGGGTTGCTAAGCCATATGATAATTCTATACTTAGCTTTCTGAGAAATTTCCATACTGTCTTCCACAGCAACTGCATCATTTTACATTCCCACCATCAAGGAATGTGTGTTCTTCTTTCTCTGCATCCTCTCTACCACTTGTAATTTTCTCTTTTTTTAATGGCACCCATTCTAGCGGATGTGAAATGGTTTCTCATTATGGTTTTGACTTGTATTTCCCTAATAACTAATGAAATTTAGTATCTTCTTTTGTGCTTTTTAGCCATTTCTAAACCATCTTTAGAGAAATGTCTATTCAAGTCTTTTGTCCATTTTTAATTGGGTTGTTTCTCTTTTTTATTGTTGAGTTGTCAGATTTCTTATATATTCTGGATATAGAAACCATTATTGGGATATGTGGTTCCAAGTATTTTCTCCCATTGAATAGGTTTTCTTTTCACTTTTATAATAAATTTCTTTGATGCAAAAATATTTTGAATTTTGATGAGGCTCCAGTTATCCATTTTTTTCTTTTGTTGCTTATGCACTGGCTATAAAGTCTAAGAAACCATTGCTTAGCATAAGATTCTGAAAATGATTCCCTGCATTTTCTTGTAGGAGTTTTATAGTCCTGGATCTTATAATCAGGTCTGTGATCAATTTTGAGTTAATTTTTTATAAGGTATAAGATAGGGATCCTCCTTCATTCTTTCACATATGGATATCCAGTTCTTTCAGCACCATTTGTTGAAGAGACTATTCTTCCCCAAATGAGTGGATTTGGCAGCCTTGTCAAAAATCAATTGGGGAAGAATGGTTGTAGCTCAGTGGTTGAGTGCCTACTTCCCGTGTAGGAGACCCTGTGTTCAATCTCTGTCACCTCAAAAAGGAAGCAGTGGGAGAGAAGTGGAAGGGGAGGAGACGGGAGGGGAGAAGTGAAGATCAATTGGCTAGGCCTCTCACTGGCTTCCAGGTGTAGCCCTGCCGGCCCCACCTGCTAGATCCAGGGCCTGCAGAGCCTGCTTGCCCTTGGATGGTGACTGAGGGGCTATGGCCAGGGAGGGATGGTCAGGCATAACAAGAGGTGGCATGGACTCTCACCCTCCTTTTGAAATGCTTGCATATCCCCTCCCTGGTGACTCGGCCTCAGCCGACTTCGGCCAAACAAACTCTCTGGTGGACTCAGCAAATTGCTTAGTGCATGCCAATTGCCCGGCTAGTCTCAGAGCCCTGAAGTCCTTTGGCCAATTTAGTCATAAATGAGGTTGTATCAGAGTAAAATGGATGGTAGCTTTGATTGAAATTTTAGTGAGATGGAGCTACCCGATCACTAAAAATAGGACTTCTGTTAGCCAACAGTTGCCAGAGCTTCCTTTTGAAATATATAGCAAAGAAGGAAGACAAGAAGAAAAAGGAAACAGAGCTTACAAACGCTTTAGATGCTGCTGCTCAGAACCAGTCCAAGGCTGAATGTATCTACACTCTGAGGAGAATGTTCATAGAAGGCTGTTGTGTGCATATGTGTTTACATTTTTGTTAAATGTTTAATCATTTAGTGCAAGTACATCTGAGTGGATAGCATGTCATTTCATTCCACTTGAGTTTCTTCAGTGTTTTCTTTAAATGTATGCAGAGTCGCTGCCCTTTTCTTGAACTATGAGTACTGCCATTTTTAATTCTCAATATGAGTAGAGCATTCTGAGTCTTAAAGCTAAGGGGAACTCAACAGCCTGGTTGGCATATGCAATGAACATCAAGAAATCATCTTGCTGTGGAAACAGAATTATTTTTCTTCTCCCTTTTAGAAAGATCTTTCCTTTTGATACAAGTGTTCTTCCTTATTTGCACAAGTTCAACAATTTGAAAGGAAGATGCAATAGTGAGGGTTTCAAAATGGCAGAGAAATTTGAAAGTCTCATGAACATTCATGGTTTTGATCAGGGCTCTAGGTATATGGACTTAAAACCACTGGGTTGTGGAGGGCAATGGCTTGTTTATTTCTGCTGTTGACAATGACTGTGACAAAAGGGTAGCTATCAAGAAAATTGTCCTTATTTATCCCCAGAGTGTCAAACATGCTCTACATCAAATCAGAATTATTAGAAGACTTGACCTTGATTACATTGTGGAAGAGTTTGAAATTCTTGATCCCAGTGGAAGCCAGT
>JAQZBX010018093.1:0-34928 GCA_029593785.1 Cabassous unicinctus | reverse complement strand
TATTAAGGTAAAAAAAACAAAGCAAACAGTGAATATAGTATGCTATCTGTTATGTAAAAAGGAAAAAAAATAAGAAATATATAACATATAAGTGTTATGTCTATATAAATTATTTCCTTGAATTTGCATAGAGAACACTGCAAGGATACATAAAAAATATCAAGAGAAGTTATTTATAAGATTAGGGGAGCTAGGGGTTGATGGGGTTGGAGCATGATTTTCAATTTGCCTTTATTATTGTTTCAACTTTTGAATTATTTGAATGAATTAACTACTGAAAAGAGAACATTATTTTTTTTAAAAAAATCCATAGTGGAAGCAGCAAAATGTATTGGAAACAATGTAAACTGAGGAGCAGAGTTCTTCAGAGCACATTTGACTCTTTTGACTTGGAGCAGGTCACTGAGCTCTTCAGCCTCCCTGGCTTCATGTCCTCACGTGCTTCAAATAAGGAAGTTGTAGTAGATCATCTCATACCTTAGACATCATTTTGAGCTCTTTTTAAGTGATCTAAGATAGTGAATAATCCGAAGCAACTGGATTAGGGATGTAGACCACTGAAAGTGTGGAAACATATGTTCTAATATTTTTTCTTTTATCCTGAAAGCTCTCTTATTATTTCTTTGAAGGGGCCCAATTCATAGTGATAATCTAGCTGTATATATTTTTAATGGGGACATCACATGAAGTCATCTCTTAAAAATGTTTGGCTATATAGCAAGTTTCCTTGGGGGAATTTAACTTTTCAACAAAATTTCAGCCTAGACATATGCACTGATAAGAGTAATAGGATTTCTGGAGCACTAACTATGTGCTAGGTAAGTTATTAGGAACTTTACAACAGTAATTTTCATACCAATCCTACAATAAAGGTGCCTTTATCTCCATTTTCACTTGATGAAATAAGACTTAGAGACATTAGGATCATGGAATAGGTATTTTGAATATGAAACTTGAGTGTCAACAAAATATCTTAGAAAAGGTAAGGAAAATGAATATTAAAATATTTCTATGGAATATATTAGGTGGAGCCTGGTCTGAAGCAAATAGAAGACACAAGCAGAGAAGTAGATACACTGTGACACCCCCCTAGTGATACCCACACCAACAGGGAGAAAAAAAGACATACCCTGAGACATTGGAAAAAAGAAAGATATGCAGAGACATACAAGAAATAAAAACACATGCCATCAGAAACACAAACCTAGAGACACCCACTGTAGACTCTGATTGAGTGAGATGATCAGAGAGAAATACATGGTAATACAGATACAATGGGAGGCAAGGTTTTAAAGATATTAAGAAGCAGAGAGGGAGAAACCCATAAATGGAGAGACAGTAAAATATATACAACTGATCGGTAAAAGAGGCATGGACCTAGTCAGGGAGATATGCAAGGAAAAAGAGGCACACAAATAAGCAGACATGTAACTGGGCAGAGAGTCTCACACATTCAAAGACGTTTACACATAAACAAAGTGAGTGACATGTACCTCCACGAAGAGGGAATGAAACATAAATTTAACTAGACAGAAAAATTCACACACATTCACACAAAAAGCAATGCACACACAGAGATAGATGTGATGTCTACACACACAACTATAGACACACTATTACACATGGAGAGAGGCATGGATGTCAACAGCCTGAAGATAAAAAGAGTAAGACTTCCCCTTTGTTCTTACTACTACTAATTGTTTGAAAGCCTCCCTGCTCCCTGCCTTCTGAATAGACTGGAGGCCAAGAATTCCTTGTTTCCCAAGCCAAAGGTGGTGCCACCACCCTTGAATCACTGTATGACGTTCTTGTTATAGTTCCCTTCTAGCTCATTATATTCTGGGTGGTGAATTTCTCTTACTCTTTGGCATTTATTCCCCTTAGGTATTTCTTCATAGTTTTCACATTTTCCTTACATTGTATTCCTCAATTTCCCTAAAAGTACATTCTAAACAACTTAACTTGGGTTAATTGCTTTGTTTAAGAATGATTTTCCTCCTTCCAGTCTTAGTTTTACTAAAGTCTGGTATGACATGATCCTTGGTAATTTAGTGGATTCCAAGAATCTAACATATTATTGTATGAAATAAATGTTAAACCAATGTGGTGTGCACTATTTTGAGATAGACATTATTTCTTAACTAAATTCCTAAATGAGAAAGCATAGGAATAGAGCTATTTAATATTTTCAATGGCAATAGTATGTATTGTAGAGATATGCATGTAGGTTTATGTGTATGTATGTCTGTTTGCATGTATATATTTAAATATTCTCACAAAATAACACTTTGTGAGTGGGCCACACTGTTTCTTCTAGAAGTTACATTCTCAAAGAGAAGGTACTCTTGCAGTCACACAAATCTTTCCAGTCATATCATGTATACTATATGATCTATTTCATACATTTATGTATAGCTTTTCACTTTACTCTCCAGTAAGTTAAAACAAGGAAAGAGTCAAGATCCTAAAAATGGAAAAAAGGGTCTGGCTCCCAAGTTTTCCTCAAAGTGTAGCCCATAGACCTCATTCATCAGAATCACCTGGAATATTCATTAAATTACTGGATTCTAGGCCGAACTGCAACCAATCTCAGTGGTAAGGGAGGATAGACATTGTCACTTATAATAAGCTACCTAGGCGTTTCTTATTCACACTCATGTTAGAGAAGCATTTGCCTAGATAACTGAATTTTATTGATTTTTTTACAGGGATTAATTCTGAAAGATATGTTCAATACAGAGGTAGTGGGAGAGATGTGGGGAGAGTATTCCAGCTGTGAAATTTTCCTGGATATCCCAGCCTGTTCAGGATTTCTTCTTTTTTTAAATTTTTTAAATGTTGACTGATTTTGGTTTTTCTATGTTCCTATTCTCTTATGAGTTTTCTCATTGCCCTTCTACTTAACAAAGAATATACAGAATAACTATCTGTCTGCAGAAGCCAATTTTGAATCCATTTGAATAAAATAATGTTGACAATCACTAATTCTTAGTGAATAATTATCTGTTGGTGAATCACAAAAGATATATGAACCCGTGTATTATATGTGTGTAGTGAGTGGGTATAAATACATACCATCAAGACACATACATACATATATATGTATATGAACATAATATTCATATTTATAAATCAACCATTACTGTCATTTGTAAAATTGTATGAACAGATTCTGGCCTAATTATATGCAATTAAACATTAGATATTATTTCTTAACATGGATCAGAAGAGGTACGATTTAATACTAAGTAAATACAGGTGCATCTATATTCAAAGGAAAAATACATAGGAATGATAACTTATGAAACAGATACTATGGTGCTTATTCCATTATAAAAAGGATTTATTTTTCCAAATAATTTACCACAGGTTACTCAACATTGCATCTCTCTCAGTATATTGAAAATTTATAAACTTTGATTCATGTGCAAATTACTGGACACACATCTCTTGCCTAAAGTCAGTTGTATATGTTTTAATTGCTTTAAATTTTAATGCAGCTGGTTCTAGCTGTCTTTATTAAAATAAAAATTCCCGTATTCAGGACAAGAGTGTTTATCTAAATGTAAAATATTTAACAAACTCAAATGTGATTTCCATATATTTGAAAAAAATATATATATATACTTTGGTTATAAAAAATACTGGAGACTGGAAAAGCATTTATATTTAAATGGCCAAAATTTTTTTCTTCTAAGGCAGTCTTGGCTGCCAGTAGCTCAATATTATCATTAAATATGTTATCTTTGATAATGTTATTATTATGGACTATCTTAAAAGTAGCTTGATTTGAAGCATTTTTTGGCTTAAAGAGAAGAATGAAAATGCAGGAAAGGAGAAATCAATAAAGCATGGGGCCTCTTATCCCATATTGATTCTTGTAATCCAGTAACCATTAAATACTTGAAAGGTAAGCCTCTTTTAAGATGACATGTTTATATTTTGAAGATCAAATACCTTAATTTTGCTCATGGGCTCCCCCTAAACACAATTCATAGACTAGATAGAAAGTCAGCTTTCAGTTGTCATGTTTTCTATTTTAGATATTTTTAAGCTGAGCATACTAAAGATGCATTGTGAGTGGGATCATCCTTCAGCAATACCTCCTGCACTGCTGATGAACGTAAATACCCTTTAAACATTTTCCCAAATTATGAAATAGAGTTTGATCATTGGTATCGGTAAGTAATGGAGTTAGCAAAAAATATTTTAATATTCAGATAATTTGAAAGTAAGATTTCATCCAGAATATCATTCTTACCTTCTCACAAAAATTTTTGGCATTTTAACTGATTAAAGTATTAGAAATGCTAGTTTATATTAAACCTGTCAAGTCTCTCACTAATGAGTATTATTGTAATGGAAATAAAGAATTTCTGAGATTTTGTTTTTCAATTTTCTGCATTTTTTCCTTAATGCTACAAACTCAGATCTGACATTTGCAAAAAAAATAAAAAAATAAAGTATTTATTATTATCCTCGTTTGCTGGTAATCAATTTCAAATCTATAGTGACTAAGTATTAAACAGTAAATGGACAAACAACAGTTTTAGTAAATACATTTATAACCTTCACTTTTTAAAAAGATACTGTCAAAAGAATTGCTAATGCAAATAGAAAGAAGAGAGTTTTTTTTTTTTAACAATGTAACAATTTTCGAATTGGACAACACCAAGTAGATGCAGGTGTTCGCAAGCGCTCTGGGGGTATTGGGAATTTACAGTCCAAAAAAAGGGAAATGGTGGTTGTCAGCTGAGTTCTGTTCTGGTGGCTTATTGGAACATCAAGGCAGAAGGAAACTTGTCTGAAATGGATTGGACAGAATTTAGGCCTCTGTTTCTTGTCCTTTTTCCTGTAAGTCTCTTTCTCAAGCTATGCATTCCTGAGGTCTGATTGCATCAGTGTACCATATTCACCTTTGCTCCTCTTTTGCTGGGAACCATTTTGTAACCCAGGCCTGCAGGTCAATTTAGAGCTCCTCTAACAATATCATAAACTATTTTTTCTCATGCAAATGTTCTAATATCAATCTAGTTTATTTCTGGTTTAGTTTTCTATTTAATGTGTAGTAGTAATAATTTTTAATATTTACTGTGTGATTCATATATGCCAGGCATTGTTCCAAAAGCACACATATATTATCATCCTTAATGTCATAAACAGTCCTGTGAGCTTGTTTTTTATCACTATTCCTGATTTATAGATGGATAGAGGACCAGAGTTGTTGAAAAACTTGCCAAGTCTTTCAGCTGATAGAGCATGGCGCCAGGAGGCAACATCAGGAAACCTGATTCCAGATCCGTATTCTTAATAGGAATGGAAGGATGCAAGAGGCTTTTAATTTAACAATTGAAAATTTTAAAAATATACAGATGTAAATTTTTCCTTTCTGATAATGCAAACATCTTTCTTTTGAGTGTGTGATAGAGCCAGTTCATTGTGTCATTGCCATGACCTTTGTAATCAGACGTTCCCATTATTTCCAGCTCACTTAATGCCAATAATAGAAAGCTTCCACATTACATTTGAAAAGCCTTTTGCAGTGCTTCTTCAAACACCATATTATTTTATCTTACAACAATCTCATGAGGTGGATATATGACAGTGTCTGTTCCTTTAGACATGAAAAAATAAAAGCTCAACCGACTTGAACAACGTCATACGGATTATCACTTAGTTGTGTGGCAGAGCCCAAAGTAGAGCCCAGACCTTCTGCTACTTATCTGGGGCCCTTTCTCTGCAGAATGTGGCAGCCAAAATTTTGAGATGAGCCACCTCATGGAGAGCATCTCTGGGTACTCGTGGGAGAAACTGATTCACAGTTTCGTGTCCTGGCCTCTAGTGTGGTTGTAACAGACTCGGGTTCAAATTTACTGTTCTCCATATTTTCTGCCTTCATCCAACAGGCCTACCTCCATGAGAAGCTAATCCAGTTCTGCTTATTCCACATCTCTGTTAGGGACAGAAAATCTATGAGATTCATCCATTCGGCAAAGCATAATACCCACACATGTCTTTTTTACTGTGTACTCTCTTTCCTCATATCATAGAGTGTAACCTAGCACATTTTGACCTTGTTTCATTTACTGTTTCTTCATCTTTTCAATGCCATGTAATGAAATCGTTGTAGAGTTTATTCTGAGTGGTTAGGGATTCCCAAATATACTCATAGTCATGTATAGTCCAAGGAGGCACACTTTCCCATGCTCTTCCTAAAGACATTTTTGATGATTTTGTGAGATCCTGTGGTAGCACCTAGTAGTCCTAATGGTGTAAATTACAGAATAACACAGAACCAAGCCCACATCCTGGTGGCCCCACCCCCAAACACAAACACTTTAAATAGAAGACCTTGGACAAATTAATTATCCTATACCCCAGATCACCTCCCATCTCCCATAAAAAAAAGAAAATAATAAGTCCTGTGATTTGAAGTAGCTGTGAGGAGTCAGTGTTTTAGTTTGCTAAAGCTGCCAAAGGCAATATACCAGAAATGGGTTTGCTTTCGCAATAGGAATTTATTAGCTTACATGCTTATAGTTCTGAGGCCATGAAAAGGTCCAAACCAAGGCATCATCAGGTGATGCATTCTACCCAAAGACCAGTTGCCAGCAATCCTAGAATCCTCTGTCATGTGGCAAGGCACATGACAGCATCTGCTGGTCTGTCCCTTCTCTTCTGGGTTTCCTTGCTTTTAGCTTCTGCCTTCTCTGGCTTTCTCGCTCTCTCCCTCTGAATTCCATTCTTTTCTAAAGGACTCCAGTAAGAGGATTAAGATCCCCCCTCCCCCAGGCCATGCCTTACTGGAGTAACCTAATCAAAAAGCCCTAAGTACAATAAGTTTAAACCCACAGGAATGGATTAGCTTTAAGAACAAGATTTTCTGGTGTACATATAGCTTCAAACCATCACAATTATTTAGCAAAACATTAGTTTTCTTGAACAAGTTCACTAACCTCTATTTCCTCAGCTGGAGGAATGGAGATAATGCCACCTACCTCATAACTTTTGCAAAAATAATAATGATACAATTTCTTTAGTTCCTTAATAATGGTACAAAAAGGGCATCCAGGGGAAGAGGACAGAGCCAAAGAATCTTGGGTATTATAGTAGAAAGACTCTGGATTTTCTGGGCATTAGTTATTTATTAACCTGTATGGAAGCATTTCACATTTCACTGGCCTAAATGGCCATCCATTAATCTTACTTATTCTTGTCCTTCTCTTAACTCAGTTTTATTATTAAATTTTTCCACACTTAAATTATTCCACACACCACTCAGGTTAATAATATACCCTATTGGGAAAGTATTCCTTTTAATTGATATTACTTATTTGGTTTAAGCTCTAGAATATTTTGTCCTTCCAAATTGGCTTGTTTCCTAAAGTTTTTCTGTATTTTCCCTTGAACAGTACTTCTATAAGTATTTCTTTTATTTAGATTTTAACCTATAATGACATCTAAATGAAACAAATTGATTAGGGGAGTACCAAAAGGTTGTATAGTTGTAATATAATATGGCACATTTACTAGTTTGTGGTTTACTTAAAACAGATTCACACTGCATGAAATACTCTTATACTCAAATTTTTCCTTGCCTCTGCTTGTCTTTTACTGCTCTGTCATTTACTGTAGGGGAGCTAACTAGATTGGGTGATCGGAAACTTGAGACCCAGACTTAGCTTTGCTCTAAACTAGCTTTGGGACCTGGGCAAAGTCAATTCAGCACTGTACTTTTGTATCCTCACCTGTGTAATGAGGATGCTCTGGTGTCCTATGAACCTTGGCACACAATTACTGGATTCACAAGTGCTTTTATAGGATCTAATATATGCTTAACATTTATTCTATTGGGCGAGAGAGAAAACACAGAAGTGTGTTCCCAACAGACTCCAGCCTGCGTGGTAAAAGAGGAACAAATTTATAAAATTTCAGATGTGCTGGAGCCTTGGATTTTATTTTTCGTTGGTATTTTTTTCATTTGTAAATAGAAATAGAATAAGGTAGTAAAGGTTTCTTCTCCATTATCTAATTGCATTTTAATAAAGCTATTCTTTTCTGATGAGAACACAATGCAGGACTCTGTATAAAATATTCTCTGCCATATTTCTTAAAAAGACTTTGCCTCTTTCTCATTTTCTAAGATTCCGATAGGGCAGATTTTATCAGTGAGTCCTTAAACTCTTTAAATGTCTTGCCATTGCTTTTAGGATTAAGACAAAATCCCCAGCTAGAGGCGCTGCATAGTCTGGTTGATACCTCTCTAGCTCTCCATCCTTTCTGTATGCCAACTATGCTGATCGTCAGGTGCCCTTACTTTTCAGGGCCTTTCTCTATGCTACATCTTCTGGCTGGAATCTTCTTCCCACTCTGCCTTCCCATCCCCAGCCTCTTTGCCTGCCTAGTGCCCACTCATTCTGCAGACTTCAGGCTGTATTCTACATAATTAGTGAAGCCATCCCAGACTCGGCCAGGTCCTCTCTTATAACCTATCATAACACCAATACTTTTCTTTTTTCACACTTAACACAATTTATAAGTATATGCGTATCAGTGTGATTATGTGTTCAATGTCTCTTCCTCCTACAAGATTCACTTTCCATCAGGGCAGGAGCCTTGCTTGTTTTGCTCACGGTGTATCCTAAGCACCTACCATAATACCTATTTGTGAATGGCTGATGACTGAATAATGCAGCTCTGTCGGGGAGGTTGGGCTATTGATGCCATCCCAATCAACAACCCTCAATGAGTCAGCTGCAGACATCTGGTAGCACTTATGTCTGCTCTAGGTGAATCTGGATCATCTGTGTGGAAAGCAAGGCAGTGCGGAGGATGTCTTCACAAAGCACTAAAAGGTTTATACAGCAGCTTTCCACCAGATGAGAAGGGAACATTAATGTGAAATACTTTGTGTGTAGAAACACTGCATCTATCTATCTATCTATCTATCTAAATCAAACACATATAGAGTTACAAAAAAATAAGCATGTGCAGATTTGGTGATGTTCAAAGTAAGGGTTAGCCTATTTTATTTACTTGTCAATTAAAAAAAAAAAATCCTAGTTCCTATCACTTTTATTCAAGACAGAATTGCTTATGACACCAGAGTGTTGTAATCAAGGTAATTTTTATGAAGGAAAATACACTTGTTTTTCTTATAAATATAAATGAGCACTTCTCAATGAACTGGACCAGAGGAGCTTTCCTTTTCCCCTTTTCTCAACTTTAACATCAGATTCTCTTTTTCCCAAAACTCATATTTTAAGCTGTTCTCTTCATCTGAACAACAATCTGAGAGAATATAGTTTGTGGGTGTTTCTTCCAACAGAAAGATAAACATAGAGCATGCCTTCTGCTTTCATACCCTGGAATCTAGTTTCTTCCGTACCATGTGTACAAATGACCCACGAGCCTAAATTGTTAGCTCACTCTAAAAGATGCCCAGACATCATGAATGGCAGTGTATCCCCACTAAGATTTACATAGATATGTTTCTTTTGAAAATGATCAATTCCAAAGTTTACTTCCTATATCTTATGACAGTGGTTTGCATTATATTTTTATTTTAGCATAATGCAGATTTATGACATTGCTTGAAAATTTTCTGCTTTTTTATTGAAAAAGTTTCCAGATATTTAAGAAGAAAATTGTTTTGAAGCTATGATTTATTTGTATGTGGTTATATAATTGATAGTTTCAAGAAGTGTGATAAATTTTAGTTAATTAAGTGTCAAATTGAGTATTAGCCCAAACCATCACTTTCACTCATTTCTGTATTCTCAAGAGATGTGTATTTCAGTTACATAAAATCTATTAACAAAATTTCAGTGGGTACAATTCAATATCTTTGCAATGATACCAGATGTTATGCTATCTAATTTCTCAAAAAGGGTGTATTTTAATATTTGTCAAACTTTGAAAAAAGTCAGGTACAATAATATACTGCTATTGTTACTTAAAATGTATTGAATTCTGGCATTGCATGCCTTATGGAACAGACACAGTTAGATTTTTCACATCTTGACCTAAGTTTTCTAAATTATATATCGTTAAAAAGAATGCATCCCTGAAAATATTTAGCCTGCTTCCAATTGCTCCAGAAGAACAATTGCAATATTCTTTAAATTCTTCCATTCTGTGGAAGTGGCTTTAGGAATTCTTTAGCTTTAATTTACCTCAAAGGCTGCTGGGTAAAGAGAGTGTGAAAAGAGGAAATTCAGGTCATTAGCAAGGGTTTTCCATCTATTATCCTGGGACTCTCTGGAGCCTGGAACTCTAAATTATCTTGAAAATTTCAAAGACTTGTTCCAGTGAGAAGGACACATTTCTCGTGGCCAGCTTTCTAAGTCAGGAGCTAATAATACCCTCAACCCTCTTGCCTTTTACAGATATGTGTGACACAAAGTACAGATAATTTCTGCTGAATTGAACCTGTAATGAAGGAATTTAGAATCAGTTCTAATGTACTTGAGACCTAAGGTATATTAGCCCTTCATCAAAGAGAATGATAAAAAGTAGCATTAATATGGGTGGATAGTAATTATTTCAGAGCTCATAATTATTCATCCGTTAGAGAAATGCTGTTATTTTTATTCCTTTTTTTTTTCTTTTTTTAATAAAAAGCACTGTGGTCTAATTCTGAAATGAAAGAATGCATTACACATCCTTTGTAAAGGCCGACACATTGAATTATGTTTATGTTAATGGCAAAGGAATTATTTTGGAATTAAATAAGTTCAAAGTTCATGGTTAGGAGTTCCCCTTACTTTTGTTAGTCCTGTTGTTTCAGAATGGAATATATTTATTACCTATAGGAGCTATAAAATATTGTAATTACTTTCACTCCCTTTCAAAATGACATGAAGTCTACTTTCCTATTAACTCTAATGAGAGTTATGTGCATGTTCCTGAGGGAGGACAGATTCTATAGAGTTTCTAGGTAGAATAAATCACTTCTGCACTCAGGTTATAAGGGTCTCATTTGCTTTATATTTTGGTGCTTTAAGATACCCATTTAAACTGCTGGTATTGAAAATACAGTATTTGTAGTTTAAAAGAAGCATAAGCTGTAGTTGGAATGATGTTAACAACTATTATTTCTGTGTGAAGGATAAATGTTCTACCTGTTAGGAAATCATGTTGCTCAGCTTACAAGAATATGTGGTCTCTAAAATGTGGTTGTTTAATTTTCATAAGAATATTGACAGTTATTACCTCTCACAATATTTTCTTTTTATTTTAAATACTTTTACTTCAGGATTATATCAATTGCAACCTTTTAAAAATAAAGGAAAAATGAGTCAGAGTTGTTGATGTCCTAAGAAAGAAGGGAGCTCAGGTAGTGGGCTGTTTTAATTTCAGCATGAGAATAAGGAATCTTGAGCTCCTATAGGGATCTGTTCCTGTAAACCACAGACATGTGCTCTGTTGAGGCCTCCTCAGAGAAACCAACATTGAGTCTCTTGATTATCAACCCTGGACCCTCTCAGATATTCATTCTGTGTCTTTAGGCATAAAGAATAAAGGAAATTTGTTTTCCTTCTTATAATGAGTTTGCCAGAAACTATCAGCCCTCCTCTTCCCAGGAAACCTTCAAAAATCAGATGCGTAGAAAATTCTTGATGTTAAAAAAAAAAAAAGGATAGAATCACTAAAATATTACTGGAATTCACACAATGGAAACAATATACCATCATCTAATAATAAGGTATTATTTAATATTGAGTAAGTGAGATTCTTTAGTTGGGAGAACTGTCTATGAAGCCTCCTCTAGGATTATGATGATATTTGTAATTGTAGTGCTCAGGTTACATGTGTTTCTAACTCTTAAGATTTGCTAGGGTAAGTGCCATCCTATCAATGTATGCATTAATCATTATCCCACATTGTTTTAGAGCTGTGATAGGAAGGCCATAAGAGTTAATGTCACAAAAGTTGTTCAACCATTCCATCACTGAAAACAACTTTCTCCTTATATTCAGTATCATTTCCTTGGCTTCTCTACTATGCAGATCCAGAATCAAATAGCAGCTCAGAACCATGTCCCACATGCAAAGAAGTGGGAGATGATGTTTTAATAAGCAAAATCTCTTACTTTCGCATTTAACGTAAACCCTAGAGCTAGAAATTCTGTGTGCATGTCAAGTGTGTAAAATTACTGGCCAGGTCGCTGAAAAACCTGAAAGATTTCCCAAAGAAGCCAGGTAAATAGCCTTGAGTACCCTAGAGGGGAAAGGAAGACACTTCCACCTAAATTGTCCAAGAGAGTTACCTTATAGAGGCTGCACAAAATGAAGAGAGTGATTTAATTTAATTGTGAAAGATTTTATATGTGCCTCCAAATATTAGTAAACTGATGATTCAGCAAAAAATATTTTGCGCTCACCTTAGTGGCTTTGTGACATAGCCAAGAATTAAGCAAATTCAGTAATTTAACTAAAATTGGAAAATAGGTAGTGGTTTTGGCAGCAATAAATAACAACTACCACTGTAATTATTCTGTCTTACTAAACAGTAAATAAATCCATAACTTCTATGTAGCATCCTTGAAAATAGGAATGAAAGAAAATATATTTGTTGAAGGCTGTTCAATTATTGCTTTAGGTAATTATAGAAAAATAAAAACTTGATAATATAATTTTCTAAGTCTACTTTTTGGTCACTGCAGATGATGTGTTAAAATTGGAAATATTTCAAATAGAGGATTCTGAGACACAATTTTAAAATTGAAATAAAAGAATATGTATATTTTTCAGAATTGCAGCAGTATTGGTGCATGAATATCAAATAATCCTAAGGATTTTTTTTTTTTAACATTTAAGCAGAGTCATATGTAAGGAAAACAGAATTCTGTGAATAACATGCAACTGAGTGCCAATGAACATAAACTGTTGCCTCTACCTAGGTTTTCTCTTAATGAAAGATTGCTTGCTGGTATACCTATAAAATTATGTTACTTTATTGTATACATTTCCCCTGTCTGTATTTGGAATGACCTTGAAACCATGACCTTTACTACTGAGGTAATCAGCTGGTTTATTCAATTGCATTATCAATTTCTGAATTTTCTGTATTTTGATCTTTGCTAGTTCATACTATTTTTCAAGACTGTCTCTCTCAGTTGATGAGACATAGCTGTATATCTCAGTTTTTTGCCTTCTGTTTTCTGGGATGGTAGTTTTCATTCTTTGAGGGTTGTGATTGTAGATTTAATTTTGAATTGCAAACATAGTGTGCAGTAATCACTGAAAAGCGTTAGAAATTTTTCTCAGAATGTTTAACAATACTTCCTTATGATGTGTGCTTACAGTTAATGCCTGCGTCTTCACTATTTACATTATTGGAATCAACATTACTTTCAGTCCCTTTTTCCCTCCTTTTTCTATGACTTATTTTATGCATGACAAATTTCTCTTGCTTGCTGCTATGTCATTGGCTGTCTTTTATCTTGACTGGCCTGTATATGTAATGATTGCTTTTTGCATGATGATTATGACATGTCATATAAATTAAATGGTTGTGGGAACAAAAGAGAATGTGGGGCTTCACTGCTTTATGTGTGCTGAGTATGTCAACTAAGTGACACTTAAAATTACTTTCATATGGCCTTTGACTTCCCCTTAGGTGTGCTCCTTTATTCTAGCAAATTAGCATTGTTAAGAATAATAAAACACTTATTAAACATTCACAGTGTTTTAATATAATTATTCTCCTAAACCATAATCCTATTATAAATAACTATACTGGGCATGAAATTGCACTAGGGCATAATTCTATTATATTACTAAATTGATTGTGAAATATAAACCCTGACTCTGTAACTACCTTAACAGCTAAACATTGACTTCCACTGATGGTGCCTTTGCTCCACCTGAGTGATGAGATGATCTGTTGATACATTTGCCCAAGTTGCAAATGTTTTCAATCCTCTGCAAATATTTAAATCAATCCACTTGGGGAAATACTTGTGTAATGACAAGTAATTTTAAAAGTCACAGTTTTGAAAGATTCTTTTGAATTAAAGATGTGTAAAACCCAAGTGTTAATGCTCTTACAAAAATAACTGAAGAAAAAAAGAAAAAGAACACCCTAAAACTGTTCACATCTTTGTTTTCCCGAATGTTATTATATTATCCCAAATTAAAGAATGAGTTTGACTTACTTTCTTTATTGTTGTCACCATTTTAAATTAGAAAAGACACTGAATAAATTAAGTTACTTCAGCTAATAAAACTGTTTATATTTTTATATGCAGCGGGTATTTTTTTTTAAATAATTTCCTTTGCTTATAACTTGAATTCCAAACCATAGTGTACTTTTTTATGCCGGATAAATTCTCAAACCAAATCTATGAGCAATTTTGGGGATAGGGATTTTTTTTTCTTAAATAAAACAGATAATCAACTTTGATGCAACCATTCCCTGTTCTTTTTGGAAATATCCTTGAGAATTTTAGTATTTACAGTTATTTTTTTCCCCTCAGTCTTGTTTATTCTTGAATTGTCTTTTTTTTTTTCCCCTCCATTTCTCCGTTCTCAATCCTAGGTCCCCTTACAAAGAAACAGACAGATGATTTAGGTGATAATGACGGTGCTGAAGATGAAGGTATTTTTTTCCACCAAATCTATTTGCATGACAAGGGCCTCAATCACTTTTCCCACCCCTTTCTATTTTTTTACTTCTTGTCTTTTTTTGAAGAGTTGTTTTTAATTCCCGTTTTTAATGTGTTTTGTCTTCTTGCTTGTTGTTACATATAAATATGCATTTTTAATTTTTAAAAGATGAATGTTAAGTTTTACATTTTGATGCCAATCATTAAAATATTTTAAAAAGGGGCATATTTTTGTTTTCTTGAACTGACTCTTGATATGTTTCATCCCACGTTTTGACTGAAATTTGTCCATATTCTTTGAACTAACAATCTCTCCCTTGTAGTCTCTCTGTACCCATTTTGCATGTTTCCTAATCTATGTAAATATTTTACCCAATATCAAAATGTGTTTCTTTTTGCATTTGATATTTATTTAAAAGGAACCCACACTTAAAAAAGTGAAGGACCAGCAAAAAGCTGATATAAAGTGTTTCTTGAGCAAACATTGTATAACCACTTAAGTTCTCTAGGCTGGTAACAGTGAGTGCTTTGGTTATTTTCAGTTCTGTTTTGTTTTTAACAAGACTATATAGATGTCCTTTCATTTCAAAGGGGCATAATTTCTAAGACCAGTAAGTGAAAATATTCTAATTTTCAATGTTTGCCAATTGTAAGAAATAAAATTTTCCCTACTTCACTAATATCAAAATTGTACTCTCCAACTTTTCTGCCATACAATTCTGATTTACTCTTTGTAATTTTAAATACTCACTAGATTGATTTGACATTTCTCATGTTGATTGTGTGCCTTTAGCTGGTGGTAAATGAGTCTCTAGGGAGAACTTTTGTTCGCTTCAGTTCATCTTGATTCCATTCCGGACTCTCTAGTTGTTTGTTTTTTTAATGTTGTCCTAGTTATGATTCCTGGCTAAATTAATCCCAGGTTTAAAAGTAACTATCAGAAACCTGAAATTAAATATCATAATGATACCAATAATATGGTATGGAAGATTTTCCAAAAGAATACTAGAAGTGCTACTTCCATGAATTACAAGAGAACAATGAATAACTGAATCTTTACTAAACAATTTGCATTGTTTCCATTTATATACATATTTAATAAATCCTTTATAGTAGAAAATTAATTGATAGAGGCAAAATAATGAAAATTTAAAAAATTATATTGCGTTAACGTTTTTATAATATTTAAGAATTATTTCAAGTAAATGTAATTTATGACATTTAATTAAACATTCATTTTTCATGAATACCGGGAGTGGATTAAAGATTAAACACAAAGCAGTCATTAATATTTAAAATAAATCATTATAACTGCCCAGGAGTTATCATTTTGAATGCTAAATAGCTAAAAATAAACTTATAATATCATAGTGCAAATTGTGACTATTTTTAATATTTCTTAAAAATCTGAAATATTCAAACATTCAGAACTTTTATTGGCCTTGTAGTACATGGGTGACTCTTCCTAATGCTCTCAGGTGCTTCTATTTAAGGACTTTAGAATTTGCTGAGCCCTCTGGCAATCCTTAATTCATAGATATTTATCTAAATAATACCTAAACAAAAAGAACTTAATGTGTAGCACTTTATACTACAGATTTTTCCAATATAGCCACAAGTTTAGCACACATTATTATTTTCTTTTTTAAAAGTTTGATTGCTGATTCAATATGATTATTTATTTATTTATTTTAAAGAAACTTTAGGTTACATAAATGTTACATCAAAAATATATGGGATTCCCATATGCCCCACTCCCTCCCCCTCTCACACTTTCGCACATTAACAACATCCTTCATTACTGTGGTACATTTGTTACAATTGAGGAACACATATTGAAGCATTGCCACTAACTGTGGATTATAGTTTACATTGTAATTTACACTCTGTCCCGCACAATTTTGTAAGTTATGACAAGATATATAATGGCCTGTATTCGTCATTGCAACGTCAATATGATTCTTTTTTCTCTTTGATAAAAGAGCTCTGAGTAAAGACATTTACATGTTAACAATAGATACTTCTAAGCTAACCTAGTGAGCTAAATCCTGTAAATGAGAATCTATTTTATAGACCTCATTTGAAGCACATTTAGCATTTTTAAATAACCATTAAAAATATCTTACACCCTTATTTAAATTGGAATGTAGTATTCAGGTTAAGTACTAAGCCAGTGAGTCACAAGAGTTATTAAATCAATAAACGTTTTTAAATGCTGAAAAGCATAGGATGTTAACACAATTCAAATTCAGTCTATTCCTCTTTTTGGTTTTAGATAATTGTTTATAAGGCAAGAAAGATAAATTCAAATATTCTCCAGTTTAAAAAAAGTTGTTGTAGAAAAGTCTAAACATCTTTTATAAAATTCCTTTAAAAATTATGTTATAGATGAGCATGAGGAAAGCTGAGGCCAATTTTTACATTTGGTTTATTATAAATCTTGATTTGACATAAAGCAGCAAATGTAAACTACTTGAAAGCTACTCCTACGTGGGTCAGAAGTCTGGTTACCCCGTCAGTTAAAGGAATTCTCTACTATATCTGGTTGCCCAACACCTCTACTCTAATTGCAGGTCCTTTTCTCAGTCCCTGCTTTCAGATGCTACGTTGACTGGGACCTATCACTCAATCCTCATATTTAGTGGAGCAGTAACATTCTCTGGTTGTTTCTCTACCATCACTCTTTTACCATCTTTAGTCCAAACATAACTGAATCCTTTTCATTTTAGAAAAACCAAAAGAACCATGCATTTTATAGACTATTTCTATAGTTTAAAAAAGTCTGATCTGAAATGATAAAAATGATTCAAAGCAATGTCTCAGATTTCCACCAATTTATTTTGGCAATTTAAGAACTATTTTTTAAAATTTTAAATTGTCTCTATTAAGTATTCCTTAATACAAATATTGACAATTATACAGAAACAATTTTATACCTACTATAGACCTTGTTCTTTTATAAATTTGTATATTTTTTAACTAAAAATGTATTTTTGGTTGTGGCAATTCAGGTTTAATAAAGCAAAAATTTGGCCAACACCTCTATAATCTTTTTGATAATTCTGAATGATGACTGAGGTTCGAAAAGATGAGAGGCATAAAAATATCTTGAAATGTCTTTCAATATATCAGAAAAAGATTTGAGGCCATGCTCCACAATTTTAAAGCTGTTAACTGCCAAGACCTCTAAAATATAGGCAATTAAAAATTTTGATAGGTCCTTTAAGAAAGGAGCCAGTAAACATATTTAAGGAGTTATGTGACCAATAATTACTCACTAGGAACATTAAAGGGAATTGTGATTCAAACCCAAGTTGTCAGCACAAATAAATCCTATTAACTGTTCCAGATCTACTGACACTTGCTACATCTGCTTAAAATTTTGATTTGTCAGAAAAACAAAATAGTTACAAAAATCAGTAGTCAATGTGTTTACTAAGATTCCCAGTTTATTTTTCTAACTTGAGAAACTTAATTAAAATGATTTCTTAATGTAAAATTTGGGAAGAAGACTAATAATCACTGCAAAATTTTTCCCTGTAACATCTCACTCTTTTAAAAGTCTAAGGTGCTTAGTAAGGCTTTAAAAATCACAAATAACAAAAAATATGAACACACTTAATGAATATTTTAGTTTTACTGGAAATTAAAGTGTTAAGATTTCTGAGAGTGTTCTTATGATTTTAGTCAAGTCAGCAGCAGCTGTTTCTGCAAATTAGAAATTTTAAGTGAAATCTGTAGTGGACACATTCTCATCTTCTTTAAGGAAAAATATCAGACAAGGTTTAGAGTGATGACTTGGCTTTAATAAATTCATTATAATTGACTAAATTACATTTAATATATTTTCATTGAAGATAAAACACTCCAAAAAACTTTATAGTTAAAATAATGGCAATAGTTGATACTAATCAATAATAGGCTATCTGATCTGTAGATCTCTTTTAAAGATTCTGGTTCTTTTTTAAAATAAAGTATATAGAGATATGATTGTAACTGTTTATATTTACATTAACATCAAAAAGACCTATAGACTATGGAGAAAATAAAGTCTAAGATGGAATTCTGTGATAAAACACTATCAAAAATAAACTCTATGATGGGCCACTCTACAAAACACTAAAAAAATTCCAGTTGTTTTGAAATGGAAATATTACATTTTCTCAAACTTTATTAGCAGAAGAATTTTACCTATTAACTAATGTTCTTTATTGCACTAATATCAGCTTACTTCAAGGAAAAACAAATGTTTACAACACAGTATTGGAATTTTATAGAACTTTCTAGAAAATAATTGGTATATTAAGTTCTTAAGCAAAGCTGAAATCTTTGAAAAGTTTGAAAAGAGAAATTGGAAATTAGACTCCAACCCAAACTATCAATAATCCTTTCAAGTCTAATTTTCAAAGTAAGATAAAGAGATACTCCTCAAAATAGCTCCTAGAATCTATTGTCATGTTTTTTAGTCTTTCTGACAATGCCCACATCATTCAGTTATTATGTATAAAATGTGGCAGGTCTTCTCAATGCGTGCCTGTATTATTTTCCAGGTGAACAGAATGGTTCTACCAAGATTTCATTACTGTTCACAGTTGGTGCTTTGTAATTCTATGTAATTTTAATTAAAGAAGAATTCTGAAACAGCCTCCCTCTGTGCTACCTCCAAGCATACAATTAGCAGAGTACAGTGTCTGCTGTGAACAGTCAGTTAATGATTTCAGTTTAATAATTTATTATTGCTCCTTCAGTGCCAGCCATACTAGAAAAATAAGAAGCTGAAACTCCAACAGCAAACAGGCATTTAAGGTGGATGCTTTAACAATTTCAAAAGGATTGTTTTCTCGTGTTAAGTCTAACATCTCCACAAGCTCCCAAATCTTTACAAATGAGTGAATATCATTTACCCTTCCAAGGATTCAAGGAGAAAATAAGTTTAGGTTTCCCTCCTAAATGTGGCTGTGTCAAGTTGATGGTTTCTATGACAAAGAATCCTCCTCTCACTACTTTTTAAAAAATATGACACTCTTCTCACATATACTCTTTTTGGGGGGAGAGGAGGAGGGAAGAGGATACATTTAAACAATGATATTAAGTCAAGCTTAAATCATCTTATAAAAAAGAGTCTAAGTTTAGCTATGAGCAATTTCCCCAACTTGAAAATTTGGACCAGGAAGTTGAGCTGCAATTCTTGATCCTAAAATAATTTGTAACTTAAAGAAATCATGTTTATTATTATAGTGGAAAAATCAAGGCATTTCTATTGGTCATCCTTTTCATAGAAAATGTATTGCAGTCTCCAAATAATAAATAAAAAACCTAATAAACTCAGTTTCTTTGGTGAGTTTATTTGTCCATCCTGAAAGCTGATGTCTCAATTGCAAAGATGTAGGGAAGTTAAGTTTGACAAAAAAAAAAAAAAAAGTCAAAAGTGAAGGAACAAAACCATACTTTTCAATGACACTTTTCAATATGGCACTAAAAATTATAACGCACTTGATGTAATTTTGTTTCAGTTGTGGATATAAGGAGATCATGGGCTACTATATAATAGTAATGTTTCATTTATATATATTTATAGTCATAGAATAAACATATATAATATTTCAATCTATATTTTACCTAAACCATGTTTGCCAATATACAGTTTTGCATTTTTATAGAAATTAGTGCCTCTTTAATACTGATTAAAGTTACCTTGTTTTCCTTATGCAATTTTCCTAGATTCTGTTGGAAGCTACATAATTACGGGGAAAGTATGTTAGAAAGGCAAAAACATTTGATTAAAATTTAGGGCTATAGAAATCACTTTAACATTACCCTAAATTTTAGCATACCATACTTGAAGTTAACTGTATTCTGTCCATAGTGGGGTTATAAATATTACAATAGTTAAACAAACAGGTGAAAAAATTTTAATTTAGTCTGTATTCCTCTCCCAAAAGAGGTGGAAAGAGCAAATGACCTGTACTTCCTAGTAAATACCACTTAAATGACAGTGCATTAAATACAGCAGGAGCACAGATTCATATGACTTTACTGAAATTAGTACTTAAGTAGTAAAATGAAACTTTTTATAAACATAGGACACAATAGTGTTATTATGTTCACAAATTGGAGAATAAATGATTTAGTGTTAAAATGTTGCATTTTTTATTTAAAAATTTCCAAAATTTGCAAATACTCTATGTCCACCAAACAAATACAAATTTAGATTGAAAACAATGGATGCCTAATGCTCTTTTCCAAAAGAGCACTTCATATGAGTTGCTTAAGAAACACTTTAACAAAAGTAGCAATTTAAAGATCTCTATTAAAACTATGCCCTCTTGTCTCTACAAAGGAAAACGTATTCTGTGCTTTTTCAGTACACTTTTTGAGGATAAGAACAATTGCCAATCATTTATTTTTCAGATATTCGGGACAGTGGGGGTCCCAAACCAGTGATGGTGTATATCCACGGTGGCTCATATATGGAAGGTACTGGAAATTTATATGATGGGAGTGTCTTGGCAAGTTATGGCAATGTAATCGTCATCACAGTCAACTATCGACTTGGTGTACTTGGTAAGAAGTCTCTCTTTTTTCCACCATTAATCCATGAAGTATGTGATAGTTTGACTGATTTTGTTTTGCTTTGCCTTATTACCTCCATTGTTGTATGCTTGTTGATTTTGTTGGCAACTGTTGAAGCAAAACTTTGTGATATTTTCAGTGAATTCCATGAATGTTCACAAATTACTTGACACAAGAGAGCTAGAGTTGGTTTTATCATTTTTAACTAAAAGGAAATGAAATTATTCACATTGTTGGGGAATGTCGTTACTGTGTTGGCTTTATAGAATTGTGGAAGGCAATAATGGCAGGGCCTTAGTAAAGAAGAGTTAGTCCTTAGACAGATTTTCCCTTCTACTTTTCTTTTTTTACAGTGCTATAAGACTTTTTGAGGTTGCAGTGGGCTTAGAAACAAGTTTATATTTGCTTCAAGAATATGTATATGCACTGGGTTTGGGAAATTATTGTTTTTGTGTTTGTTTTTTTTTAATTTGGTCCAATAAAAATTAGAACAATTTTGACTGAATGTATTTTGATTGAGTTATTTAATATAGAAAACATGCATTGATTTCAGAAAGTTCAATTAAAAAATGTGTGCTCTTTTCCAAAGACATGTAAAACAATGTCAAAGTGGATAGCCTATGGTTTTGAATTGAAGTATAAAGAAACAGTATTCACAAAATAACTTTTCAAGTTCACGGAGGTACACATTTTGTTTTAGGGAGTAACCAATTTTTAAAAGATAAACTTGCTATTTACATGTAAAAGTTTCTTTTTACAGTAATGTCACAATTTGAAACAAAGTTAATATATCATTTGCTAAAACACCTTTATCTTGTATTTTGTTTATGGGGTATTTTAGTTAACAGGATTTGTTAAGAGTACAACTCATCTATAAAACGTTTTATTTTTTAATCATAATTGTTCACAAAGTCTTATCCATCCTACAGTTTTAAAGAAATATAATTTATAACATTATTTTAGGGCAAAGAAGCACCTCAGTCTTTCATTCTTTAAAATATTTTGAAAAGGAAATTGAATTATATTCTCTTTTAAATAATTAATATCATATATTTTAACTATATTGGGAATCACAGTATTTTTTTCCTCTTCAATATGAGTTATTATTATCCTAACTCCTGTGTAATCATAATCCTAAGATTATGCTAATTGGCAAATATTTAAAAAGGAGAGAATAATTTTTGTCAAGAAACTTTATATGTAGTGGTGGAGGGGATAGTTTAGCAATGCAAAGGAGACTTCTTACTCTTTTTCTTAAATTTCCTATTTTGAAATTTAGAGTAACGGCAGATAATACCACAGATGCACTGAGGTTAGCAACTATCATTAATGTACATAGGATTTCAACATAGGTGCAAATATTTCCGTAGCATTGTTTAAGTACACATTGTGTTCGCATAGGGTCTAATCACACATTGCTAAAGAGATTCTTATAATTTTGGTGGGCAGGAACAATTGCCTTCCCACCAATAGAAAACTATGTATTTTGTGACATATAAAGGTATGTTCATAATAATTCTTAATATATTAGTGTTGATATTTGCTTCTTATAATATGTTTTTAATGTGAAGATCTTTAATATCTTTAATCCCTTTCGTTAATTATAATTATATTTATAACTCAGTTATTTTTATTGGTTATTACAGTCATATGTATCTGAATTTCTCAA
This sequence comes from Cabassous unicinctus, assembly GCA_029593785.1. Lineage (NCBI taxonomy): Eukaryota > Metazoa > Chordata > Mammalia > Cingulata > Chlamyphoridae > Cabassous > Cabassous unicinctus. The sequence goes on along the minus strand of JAQZBX010018093.1, from coordinate 12,075 downwards.
GTTGAAAATCTCATGCTAATGATCAGTTTGCAGATAATTTAAGTGCCAAATTGTGATAACAGTGTTTGTAAGGACTTGAATATACATTTAGCTAATTAGATAAATAGATAGATAGATAGATGATAAAAAGAAAGAGAGAGAAAGAAAGAAAAGAAAGGAAGGAAGGGAGGGAGGGAGAGAGGGAGGAAGGGAGGGAAGGAAAGAAAGGAAAGGAAGGGAGGAAGGGAGGGAGGGAGGAAGGGAGGGGGGAGGAAGGAAAATAGATGATAGATAGATGGGTAGGTAGATAGATGATTTTGACCACAACTATGGTACTTCTTTCTATCACTGGTTATATTCTCATAAAGTAAGGATTTCTTAAAATGTTATTATGTTAATATTAGCTTTGCCCGTTCTTATTTTTTACTTATTCAGAATTGGTGAGGATCTAACTTTGATCCAGTTTGAATTCTACCTTCATGCCAATATTCCCTTTAAATTCCATACTCCAAATGATTGTATCAGCTAAAAAATGAACTCAATTAGTTGCTTGGTCTGTATATTGGCAAACAGTACTGAGTACTAATGATTTTCCCAGTGTTAAATCCTTGTTTTACCTTCACTGCAATCTAGCAATTAATCTTTTAGTAGGCTCCTATATTCCTCTTAAACATATTATATACCAATAATCAAGGCAATGGATGTATTCTGGTCACTTTCCTTCTAAAATATGTGTTGGGCCTTGTGAAAATTTATTTAATTGAAATTACTAATGAAAAAATGATCAGAATATTTTTTTCAGTACAATTTCATGTATGGTGCACCACACCAGACCAACAGCACGTCTGAAATGAAAACTACAGCAAAAAAGACTGTAGGATGATTTTTGTTGTTAATAAATAGCTTGCCTGGCAATAACAAGGTAAAACCGAGTTTTCTTGGATGTGGGATCAAAAAGTATTGCTGCTTTTCTTGCACTTAGGAGAATGTTGGGAATTAGATATAAAATAAGATTGAGGGGAGTGGATATAGCTCAGTGGATGAACGCCCGCTTCCCATATATGAGGTCCCGGGTTCGATTCCTGGTACCTCCTAAAAACAAAACAAAACAAACAAATGAAAAAACCAACTCTCATTGGGGAATGGATGTAACTCAGCAGTTGAGCACCTGCTTCCCATGTACAAGGTCCTCGGTTCAATCCCTGACACCTCCTTAAAAAAAAAAAATTAAATAAGGTTTTATCCCACATCAGAGGAAATTCTGAGCTGTGTTTTGAGCTGGGTATTTTGGTGTGGAGGAAATGAATTTTTGGGTCCATTGAACAGCTTGCTTTATTATGAGACTATTGCTCTCAGATGACTGGTAGGCCTTAAAAAATCAGGATGTCTGAAACAGGTAATATAACTAGTGCTGATTTGAATTTTCTTTCTCAATGGGGAAATATCAAAAGCTTTTTAAAAATTCTAATAGTAACTATGAATTAGTGATTTAATGATTCAGTCATAAAATTCATATAGTTACCAATGACCAGGGTTCCAGTTTAAAGCATTTTGTGTCAAGAATATTTTGTTCATTACAACGTACAAATAGCATAGAAGAAAAAAATGCTTCCTATGATAGCATTGCTCTAAAGAAGCTAGTAATGGTTCAATTAGGACAAAGACCCTTTTGTGGTTTTCTCTTAAGTGGGAATTATAGACTATCACTATTACTACGTTTTGTTTTGTTTTGTTTTGTTTTGTTTTGATTTGATGTCCCATGGAAATGATATTGGTGGTGATAAGAAAAACTATTAATGAGGTAGAAGAGAGACAAGGGAATAGAAGACTCTTGTCTGCTAAACTCATGTCCCCACATTCATCTTAGGGCACTCCATAGCCTTGTCTTATCCATTCTCACACTTCTTACACAATAAAACTTTAAACTTTCTTTCACTTGTTGTTATATACATTCTTTGTCTTCAGTCAGTTTTGATGTAACCTATTTACTTTCTTTACCCTGTAGCCATTGTTTAGAATATCTTTATATAGCCCTTTAAAATATATTTAAAATAATTGTTTAATAGAGGCATTTTATTTTTTAAATACTCTAGTGTATGGTCAGTAAAAACTGTCATATTGGAAGCTGTTATAGAAAAATGTTTTGGTGATGTGTTCTTAAAAAAGGAAAATAGTCAATATTAAAGGTTATACTATGATTTTACCTAAGGTAAAGTATGTCTACATATGAACAAGAATTGGAAGGGAATCTGAAATAAATTGTTCACATATTAAAATAAGATATTGTGTAATAAACATTTTTGAAAATAGAACCTATTCAAATGATAATATATATTCAAATCTCAGAAAAGAAAAATGCATCTAGTAATTCAGTGTTTAAAATGTGTTTCAAATACTTCTCTAAATTTAGAATAAATTTTCAATCTATTTTTAGAGAAAAAGAAAAAATTTTATACCACATTGAAGATCTAAGTTACACAAGTATAAGAATTTTATCTGATGAAAATGTAATTAGTTGCTTCTATCTTATTAAGGATATTTTGAAGGCAATTATGCAATTTATAATTCCAGCTCATATGTTTTACTTTAAAATTTTTGTTTTAAAGATTTCAGAAGAACTGATATCTATTTGGAAATATACCAAATTTTGGGGAAAGGGTAATATCTATATCACCCTTCCATGGAAAATAGCTTGAAGTACAAGCCCATCTACTTGTATTTAAAGAATTATATTTAGTCTATTTTGTAAAGTCATGTAGAGCTAAATCATTAAAATCATTGATACTTTTTGTTAACTTTACTGCATGTCAATGTTAATGAGCATCTAAACATTTTTATTCTATTAGATGTGGTTAATGATATTGATAATTATAACTAGACTGTCTATGCAATAATAATGCTTCAAGTATCATTAGATAAAAGGCAGGGATAAATATAATATTGCTGTGATCAGTCATCAAATATATAACATTGTGTTTCTAGTAATATAGAAATGAAAAATAAGGATTATGTAATGCTTATCTTTAGAAAAGTTTTCAATCTAATTGAGGGGTAAAAGAAACATCAGTAGAGAATTATAATTGATATTCTACTTTATAGTTTTAGTAATATGTGTTTATTTATGTTATTGAGTGGCTTGATATAATATAAAAATAAAATAAAATCAGAACAACAAAAATGGCAGATGGCATAGAATAATGAGATGATTCAATTGGATGCAGTGACTGACATTCATTTCTGAATCTGAGCAGCCTAGAAGTCATATGAACATTCTATGTAATGTTCATAATTTGACAAGAAAAGCAAGTTAATTCCTGAAGTGGTACAAAATTTTGTTATTATTTTTGTTTTTTGCATTCGTTTTTATTTCTGTCTGGCTTTAAATATTGAAAAGTAATCTCAAATGTGACTTTATATTTGAAAGTAATATATAATAAAATATTAAATTTTGTTAGGATGATAGTCCTACTATGCAGCCAAATGTGTTCTTGGGAGGTAAAGAATAAAAAATGGCTTTATGGAAAAGGTATTACTTGATCATGACCATGAGATGTGGATTATATCTGGGGTTAACTGAAGGGAAGAGAGAAAGACATTCTTTCTTTTCATTTTTATTTGATCTTACTTGTTGACTATGAAAAAATAGAGGTAATTTTTGACAAAAACACATGGAAAAATAGGTTGCTAAAATCATATTAGAATAGGAATACATATAATATAGAGAAAAGATCCAGAAACTGAGGCCATAAATAGGTATGTAATTGAGCAAAAATATCTATCTGAATTGAATTTCCCAGAAGCAAGGTAAAAAGGATAATAAATTTAATTTCATATTTCTCACTATTAGATAAAGGAAACATATATATTAATAAAAAAATATACATATATAAATTTTTCCTCACACTATACTGCAGAGAAATTTATCATGAGTCATTTTTATTGGAATAATGAACAAAATGGTGATCATGTGATTGTGTCTTCATATCATTAGAGGAGGTAGACATATTCTCAGTATATGATTATTTATATCAATCCTCTACAATATCTAAGGACATAATAATAAATACCCATGACTTTTATAGTGTCTTTTTAGCAAAGAGCTAAACAATGCAATGAAGGTAAGATATTTGTGATTTTATATATATAGAGAGAGCTAAAAACCATTATAAAGTAGTGCACGGTTAACTTGTTCCAGAGATTTCCTTTCTCAGATATCAGTTGCATCAACTGTGTTTTAATAAGGCCTGGATGGTAATCAATTTTAGATTGAGTGCTAAGGTGAGCTCCTGGAGCAGAGATATTGTTTGTTCTTTGGGGGAAAAAAACATTGCAGAGAGATAATGATACAGTGCAAAGTGGACTATCTGTTTATCAAATTCATTTTACCTATTCCCTCCAAAATTATTTTAGGTGGCTTGCCATAAAAGCAATTGTTTAGTTATGCCCAAAACTTAGACATAATCTGAAAGTAAGCATGTCAAGTAGGGTGGGGTGTTAGTTAAAAGAAGAAAAAGATGTGTCCTAAGTGTAGTAATATGAGAGCATTTATTCATTTCTTCAGACATTTCATCATACAATATAAATTGAACAATATTATCTGTCATATAGTCTGCTAGTTGATATTGTGAAAAACAAGACAGACTTAATCCTTGCTTTCAGTGAATTTCTAGGTATTTAGGAAGATAGAAAATAAATGAATAATTATCTAAACAATATATTTAGATAGATAATGAATTAGTACAAAGTTGGCTTTCTTTACAATTACCTGTATAATAAATGCTAGGCAAATGACAAGTGTAACAACAGAAGATGCTAATCTACTCCAGATTCAGAGGTTTCCTTGAGTAGATGACCTTCAAGTTTCTATTCCTTCCACTCTACTAAGAAAGCCCTTGTCAAGATTCCCAAGACCTCCAGATTGCCATTGGTCATTTCTATTCCTTATCTTACTTGATCTCTCATCTCCATAGCACAGGGTTCAGTTAATCAATTCCTTCTTGGCATGTTTCTTTCTTGGCATCACCCTTGGATTTTCTACTACCTCAGTGTCAACTCCTCAGACTCCTTTGCTTGCTCCTCTTCTCCTGACCTGACCTCTAAATGTGGAGTGCCATTAAGCAGTATTATTGGTTCTTTTCCCTTCTCTCTCTACAGTATCTCTCTATGCGACTTCGTGCAAGGCTGTAAATACCATCTCTGTGGAAATAACTTCCAAGACTGTATCTTCAGGAGTGACTGCTTCTTACAACTCCAGACTTTTATATATTTCTGCCTACAGACACATCCACGTGGGTGTCAGGGAATTATCAAATGTAACGTGGCTAAAATATGTAGATTTTTACTTTCAGACCTCCTTTATTATTTGTTTTCCACATCTAGGATATAATAATAATGGCAACATTAATACTAATAGCCACTTTGAGCATTTTACTTACTGTATTCCAAAAGCTGTTCTAAGCACTTAACATAGATTAACTTATTAAATTCTCATAATAACCCTATAAGGTAGGATTATTATTTTCCCCATTTATAAATGCAGAAACAAATGAGCAGAGAGACTAAGTAGCACATTTACAGTAGTACAGGTCAAACAGCATTTAAGTGGTAGAGTCAAGACTCTAACCCAGGCAGACCTCTCTTATACACGACTCTGTACAGATGGTATTGACACTGCCGTTCATCTAGGTGATCAGGCAAAAAGCTCTGGAGATTTTCATTGACTTGTCTCTCTCTTTTATGCTCAACATCCAGTTCATCAGCTTCTCTTATTGAATTATTCTAAAATATATGCTGGATCTGCCTTCTTTCCATTTTCCTCTTTACCAAACTAATCCAAGTCCCTCGTTCACTAGGTCCCTAACTCTATAATCCAATCTCCACACAGCAAAAACAAATTATGTTTTTAAAACATAATTATATACTACCTCACTTCTCAGTTTAACACCCTCCAATGACTTCCCATTATTCACTTAAAATAAAATTCAAACTCTCTGCCACCCTGTCTGACAAAACTGTGCATAAACAGGTCCTGGCCTGAGTCTCTTACTTCATTGCAAAACACTCTTCTTCTTTTTTTCCAGCCATCTTTTGTTCCTCATACACACCTAACTCATTCCCATTTGATGGACTTTATACTTGCTATTCCCTCTGTCCAGATCTTGGTGGGGAAGTTTAGACATTATCTCCTAAGAGAGGCCTTCCATGTTCATCCAAACAAAAAGAGCCACCAAGGCACAAGTTACTATTGCATCTCCTATTCAAAGTCCTCTGCATTACATTTATCATACCTGATTTTTTCCTATTTATATTTGTATTGTTTGTTTTATTATTGTCTATCTCTCCAAAGCCTAGAGTAGTCCTGGACACATAGTATTTGCTCAGGAAATCTTTGTTGAATGAATTTAAACTGGATCTGAAGGGTCAATTGATATTGATCCAATGTAGTCATAAAGTACAGGCAGTTTCAGACCTCTAGATGGGACAGTGTGACTGCAAGCCAGAGGAAGAAGCCTAACATGTTAAGGATCTGAGAAAACCAGCTGGAATGTTTTGAGTAAGGGATGAGCAGTGTTAAATAAGGTTGGAAACATAAGCACACAGATTGTTCCATGCCTCATTAAAAATTTAGGACTTCAAAAAAACCAAAAAACAATGAGAAAATTATAGGACATTGAGCAGGTAAGTGGCATGATTAGATTTGCACATTAAAATGTGTTTTGGGCAGTCTTATCACTTGACTTATGTTGATATTCTGCTATAGTACAAAAGGCAGGGCTTGTACCTCATGAAAGTGAGGTGCTTGGTAAAGCCAATGAATGAGGCAGGTATTTTACTCATGGGCATCGAAGAAGCAGCCAAGTCCTTGGAGACGCAGGTGAGTATGGCAATCTGTATTTTTATATATATAGCAACACAGAGATAGGGCCAATTTTCTCTCCTTTTTTGAAAAGAAATTAATGAAACCAGGATATGAGGAAGACTTTTTAAAATTCCTGCTTTAAGGATGTGTGAATCATTAAAAGTATTATTCCAGAGACTGGACGATAAAAAGAATTCTAATAAGTTACTGCATTATGATGCCTCCTTATTTGTCTTTCTTCATGTTCCTAAGTTATTAAAATGACCTCATTTAAGCTCTGACTTGTTCTAAAAATGAGGGATTTTAAAAAATTTGTTATCTTAGTCTTTGAGCAAATTCTGGGAAGAAGTTGGGGTGTGTGGTTTATTATTTTCTTGAGATCTTAACATCAGTGATTTGAAATAAGACCACAGAAGATAAAATAAAAAAATTCTCTCATTCTTAGTGAAGGTGTTCTTCTGATCCCAGAACAACTATTTTCAGGAACACAAAGGACAACAATGAACTAAACCATAAACAAAAATAATTAGCTGACTTTTGGGGCAGAGATCCTTTTAACTCACTCTTTATGTATTCATTTATTAATTCTACAAGCATTTGTTAAGTGTCCACTATAAGCTCCTGGTAGTTTGGGGTCTGTGAACACAAAGGTGAAAAAAAATCAGACTTAATCCTTTCTCTTTGGACCTCACAGTGATATAGCAGAAGGACATTAAACAAAGAAACAAAACTAATGAAAAAAAATTTCACTTTATTAGAAAGGATGTGGGTTTACAGAACAATCATTCATAAAATACAGGATTCCCATACACTATGCATTATTAACACTTTGCATTGGTGTGGAACATTTGCACACTTGATGATAGCACATTTTTATAATTGTACTATTAAAGTCCATGGTTTAATGTAGGGTTCACTGTGTAGCGTAGTTCCCTGGATTTTTTAAAAAAATGTTATTCTGTTACATTATATGATCTAACATTTCCCTTTTTAATTTCATTCAGAACACATTTCAGTGCTGTTAATTATGTTCACAATGCTGTGTTACCATCACCACCATCCACTACCAAAACATCTTCATCATTCCAAATAGGAACCCTGTATATTTTAAGCTTAACTTCACATTCCTTATCCTACCCCGTCCTCTAGTAACCTATATTCTAGATTCTGACTCTATGAATTTGCTTATTCTAATTGTTTCAAAATAGTGAGATCATACAATATTTCTCTTTTGTGCCTGGCTTATTTCACTCAACACAAGTCCATCCATGTTATCAAATGCATCAGGGCTTCATTCCTTTTTATGGCTGAATAATATTCCATTGTATATATATATCACATTATATTTATCCACTTATAGATTGATGGACACTTGAATTGCTTCCATCTTTTGGCAATTGTGAAGAACACTGCTACAAACATTGCTGTGCAAATATCAGAGTCCCTGCTTTCAATTCTTTTGACTATATACTGAGTAGTGGGTTTGCTAGGTCATATGGTAGGTCTATATTTAGCTTTCTGAGGAACTGCCAGACTGTATACCATAACAACTGCAGCATTTTATATTGCCACAAGAAATGAATGAATGTTCCTATTTCTCTATATCATCTCCACCATTTGTAATTTGCCATTTTTTTGTTGTTGTTGTTATGTTTTATGGTTTTTTTTTAGCAGCCATTTTAATGGGTGTGAAATTGTATCTCATTGTGGTTTTGATTTGCATTTCCCTGATGGCTAGTGATGTTGAGCATCTTTTCATGTACTTTCTGACCATTTGTGTATCTTCTTTGGAAAGATGTCTATTCAAGACTTTTGCACATTTTTCAATTGGGTTGTTTGTCTTTTTGTTAAGTTGAAGGATTTTTTTTTTTTTTTAAAGATTTTATTTATTTACTTGATCCATTTTAAACCCCCCCTTCCCCATTTTGCTTTTTTTTTTGTGTGTGTGTGTCCATTTGCTGGGCAATTCTCTGTGTCTGTTTCATCTCTTCTCATCCTCCTCCTCCAGTCTTCACCAGGATTCGATCCTGAAGACCTCCGATGTAGGAGAGAGGCGTTCTAGCCATCTGCACCACCTCGGCTCCTGGTTTTCGGAGCTTTCGGAGCATCTCGTCTTGTCTCTCTCCTTTTATGTCATCTTGCTGCATGGCTCCCGGGGCCTGGCGGCTCAATGGCACACAGAGCCTGGCAGCTCATGCGCCTTCTATATATATTTTTTTATTTTCCCGGGAGGTCCCGGGGATCGAACCCAGGTCCCTCCATATGGCAGACGGACACCCAACCATTTGAGCCACATCCGCCCCCTTGAAGGATTTGTTTATATATGCTGAATATTAAACCTTTATTGGATATGTGGTTTTCAAATATTTTCTCCCATTGTGTAGGTTGTTATATTTACTTTCCTTTGAGGCACAGAAGTTACTATTGATAAGGTCTCTTTTATCTATTTTTTTCTTCTGTTGCTTGTGCTTTGGCTGTAAAGTCAAAGAAACCATTGCCTATCAAAAGTTCCTGAAGAATGCTTCCCTATATTTTCTTCCAGGAGCTTATAGTTCTAGCTCTTATATTTAGGTCTTTGCTCCATTTTGAGTTGATTTTTGTGTAAGGTGTGGCATAGAAGTCATCTTTTTTTTTCTTTCAAATTGAGATCCAGTTTTTCCAGCACCATTTGTTGTCAAGACTATTCTTTCCCAATTAAGTGTGAATCCTCCAGCTTTATTCTTCTTTTTCAAGATGGCTTTAGCTAATTGGGGCCCCTTAACCTTCCATATAAATTTGATGATTGACTTTTCCATTTTTGCAAAGAAGGTTGCTGGAATTTTGATTGGGATTGCATTGAATCTATTAGTTTCTTTGAGGAGGATTGGCATCTTAATATCCTTTCATTTATTTAGGTCTTCTTTGATTTCTTTAGCTATGTTCTGTAGTTTTCTGTGCACAAGTCCTTTACATCCATGATTAGATTTATTCATCAATATTTGATGCTTTTAGTTGCTATTGTGAATGGAATGTTTTTCTTGATTTCTTTCGATTGTTCATTGGTTGTGTATAAAAACACTACTGGTATTTGGGTGTTGATCTTGTGCCCTACTGCTTTGCTGAATTCATTTATTAGTTCTAGGAGCTTTGCTGTGGAATTTTCAGGATTTTCTTTACATAGAGTTATATCATCTGCAAATAGGAAACATTTTATTTTGTCCTTTCCAATGTGGATGCCTTTTATTCTTTTTCCTGCCTAACTGCTCTGGCAAGAACTTCTAGTACTATGTTGAATAACAGTGGTGACACTGGGCATCCTTGTCTTGCTCCTGATCTTAGAGGGAAAGCTTTCAGTCTTTCACCATTTTGTAGGATGTTAGCTGTGGACTTTTCATATATGCCTCTTTTCTTGTTAAGGAAGTTTCCTTCTATTACTAGTCTTGTAAGTGTTTTTCTCATGAAGAGATGCTGCATTTTGTCAAATGCTTTTTCTGCACCAATTGAAATGATCATGCATTGTTTTTTTTCCTTCCATTATGTTAATGTGGTATATGACATTAATTGATTTCCATATGTTAAATCACCCTTGCATAGCAGGGTTAAATCCCACTTGATCATGGTGTATAATTCTTTTAATATGCTATTGGATTTGGTTTGCTATTATTTTGTTGAGATTTTTGCATCTATAGCCATAAGAAATGTTAGTCTGTAGTTTTGATTTTTTTTTTTTTCATGTGGTAGCTTCATCCAGCTTTGGTATGAGGGATATTTTGGCCTCCTAGAATGAATTGGGATGTTTTCCCTCCTATTCAGTTTTCTGGAAGAAATAAGAATTGGAGTTTAATCTTCTTGGACAGTGTGGTAGAATTCTCCTGTGAAGACATCTGGTCCTGGGTTTTTCTTTATTGGGAGGAATTTGGTTACTGTTTCAATCTCTTTACTAGTAATTGTTTTTTTTTGAGATCTTCTATTTCTTCTTAAGTCAATGTAGATAGTTTCTTTTTTAGAATTTGTCCGTTTTATCTAGGTTATCTAATTTATTCGCATTCAGTAGTTCATAATATCCTCTAAGAGTCTTTATTTCAGCAGCATCGGTAGTAATGGCTCACTTTTCTTTTCAGATTTTTGCTATTTATGTCCTCTATCTTTTTTTCTTTGTCAGTCTAAGGAAACGTTTGTCAATTTTACTAATCTTTTCCAAGAGCCAACTTTTGATTTTGTAGATTCTTTTGTGGGGTTTTTTATTCATTTGTTTTCTATTTCATTTATCTTCACTCTAATTTTTGTTATTTCCTTCCTTCTCCTCACTTTGGTTTAGTTTGCTCTTATTTTCTTGTTCTTTCAGTTTTTAGGTTAGATCTCTGATTTGAAGTCTTTTTTCTTTTCTAATGTAAGCATCTAGGGCTATATATTTCCCTCTCAGCACTGCTTTTGCTGTGTCCCATCAATTTTGGTATGTTGTATTTTCATTTTCATTCACCTCAAGATATTTTCTAATTTTACTTTTTATTTCCTTTTTAACTCATTGGTTGTTTAAGATTATGTTTAATTTCCACATATTTAGGAATTTTCCATTTCTCCATCTTTTACTTATTTCTAGCTACATACTGTTGTTGTCAGAGGGTATACATTGTATGATTTCAATATATTTTAATTTATTGAGACTTGTTTTGTGATCTGACATATATTCAATCACAGAGAATGAACCATGTGCACTCGAGAAGAATATGTATTCTGTTTTTCGGGGGTGAAGTGTTCTTTTTATATCTGTTAGGTCTTGTTTGTTTAGAGTATCATTCCAGTCTTATATTTCCTTATTGATCTTCTGAATAAATATGAAAGTGTTGTATTGAAGTCTCCTACTATTAATGTAGAATTGTCAGTTTTCTCTCTTAAAATCTGTTGGTATTTGCTGCATATGTTTTGGGGCTCTGCTGTTAGGTGCATGTATATTTCTAATTGTTACATTTTCTTGTTGAATTGTCCCCTTTATAATGATCGTCTTTTCCCTTATAACAGATTTTTACTTACAGTCTATTTAATAGTATTAATAGTATTAATATAGCTACCCCAGCTCTCCTTTGGTTACTTTGTGCTTGTTATATTTATTTCATGCTTTCACTTTCAGCCTACTTTTATCTTTGATTTTAAGGTATATCTCTTGCAGACAGCATATAGTTTGGTCATGCTCTTTTATCCATTCTGCTAATCTCTACCTTTTTTTTTTTTTTTTTTTTTTTTTTTTTTTTTTTTTTTTT
>JAQZBX010018092.1:0-34939 GCA_029593785.1 Cabassous unicinctus | reverse complement strand
TATATATTTATACACACATACACACACACACACACACACACACACTTCTGCTCATCATTAAACATTATCTTGATGAAAAAAAGATTGCTTTGAGTGCTTTTTTATTTCACTATGTCAGTGAGGCATGACTGGGATTGAGTCCCTGTCCCTTTGGTGGGTCTGATGTAAAATGACACACACACAGACAAACACACAAAGAAGAGAGAGCTCTGTCTTTTTTTTATCTGGACATGTAACAGAAAGAAGAAGGCATGAAAAGTAAAGCCCCAGGGAGAGATGATCTAGTTTACCTGATAGCTTACAGCTGACCTTGGGAAGAGAGGCGAGACTGATATAGAAAGCCCTGAAAAAACAAGCCTACAGCTGAAATCAGGAAGAAGTATAGCAGTTGATCCTGAGAGAGGAACCCAGATGGGAAGGCTGAAACCTCCCAGAGACTGCCCGCCATCTTGCTTCAACATGTAGCACCTGACTTTGGTGAGAAAGGACCTCTTATGGTACATTGAATTGGAATGTCCCTGGCCTTGGGGTTGAAAGCTTTTACCCCAAATAAATATCCTTTATAAAAGCCAACAGATTTCTGGTACTTTGCATTGGCAGCCCTTTGGCAGACACCACCACATCACCATTCAAATATCCTATACAGCCTGCACAGAAAAGAAATTACTCTTGGTTTATGGCAGTAGATAATTGCAAACTTAACTAGGTGGTGACTCCAATTCCAACTTCTGTTCCATATGTGGTATTGTATCATAACTTGAGAAAATTAACACAATGCGTGGTACCTGGTGTGCATGTATTGATATAGGGACTACTTTTGTCTCAATGTATCTTAGTAAAGACAGAAAGAGACAGTTTTCTTTCAGCTGGCAATACACCTCCCTGTCCTACCTCAGAGATATAACAACTACCCACTTCTATACCATAATCTATTACTCAAGTAACTTGATCACATTTCCCTTCCACAAGACATCATACTTATCCAGTACTTTGGTTACATTATATTGATTGGACCTAGTGAGCAAGAAGTAGCAACTACTTTATGATAATTGGTAAGAAGTTTTCATATCAGAGGATGGGAAATAAATCCAACAAAACTCAGGTGAAATGTCTAGGTGCCCAGTTTTGTGGGGCAAGTTGAGATAACCCTTCTAAGGTGAAGGATAATGTGTTACCTCTGGCCATCTCTACAACCATAATATAGGCAGAGCATCTAGTTGCCCTTTTTGGATTTTAGAGGCAATACATCCCTCATTTGGGTGTGCCATTCCAGCACATTTATCAGGTGAATTGAAATGCTACTAATTTTTAATTAGGACCAGAATGACAGACTTCTTAAAATAAACCCCAAAATTTAACACTTGCCCATCCAGCTCCTGACAATTCCATTGATATTCACCGTCTTGAATTACATAATCATTCCAGGAGGCAATAACCTCTATACACACATAAAATTAGACTTTGACTTGATCCACTATTATCTGTTTTGATTCATTTTTAACATACTTAATCATTTCTTGCCTCCCCTTAAGACTTAAAGTTCCATATACATGTGGAATTTGGGCAAGGGAAAAACAGTTGCTGACATCTTCATCAATTATACTTAATTTCTGTTATTATACTCTACACCTGAAAATTTGGATTTCTGCTGCACATGGGATAATGATACATTATGTGTATATCATTCATTCTCTTAATGGGGGTCATGATAAAAAGAAAGAATGCCAGAAATATCAGTTCAGGTCCACTCATATTTGCAAACTTGGTGAGCTTTTATTCATTTTCTAGGCCTTAGTTATTTATACCTTTCATATGTGTGTCATTGGAGTGAATGACATTAGATGATTTTGGAGGTGCCATACAGTACATACAACTTGAATATCCCTGCATAAATGAAGAATACACCTCATAAAATAAAGGTGATCATGGCTAATGTCCCAGTTTTCAGTCTGTCTTACTAGTTTCTTAGGCCAATATTCTTTATTTCTCCCTAGTATAAGGGCATCCCTGAGTGGAGAGAAGACAGTTTTGCATAGTTTACAAGGGCGAAAGAAAATATCAAATGATACTACACATATAACGGACAGTAAGGATTAACAAATTTCATCCAGAAATTACATGTGCCTTCTTAAGCTCAGGGCCTTTCACAAGGGGGGAAATTTTCCATCCTGCATATTTACAAAGAGAATCAATTGCATATTCATGAAGAGTTTTTAACTGAAGCCATAAGTACAGTCATAGAAATGCATTTATAGGATTGAAAGATGTTCACCATCCAACTTGAAACTTTGAAGTACCGGAATACACCAGTGATAGGATACAAAGGGTTAATAACATTATGCATATATACATATCTTCCATAATTATGTTGGCAATAGTATGCTTGTATTGAATTTCCTTCTATTACAACTGTAGTTTTTTCCATGTAAAGACTTAAAATTTACAACTATGCTTGCAATATTTTTTGGCATTGTTTATTTTACTAATGTAATACTCAAAAAATGGAAGTGCCACGGGTCTCTCTCAATCCATGAGACGTGTCTCAATCATGATAGTTTTCTTAAAGCAGAACACAAACTCAAAACCCTGCATTACATAAAATTTGCCTTAATAAAAGGACACTATATGTGGAATCAGGAAGTACAAACTTTTTTCTAGAATGTCAGAAGTGGAAGTGATGAGATATCTTATCTATTTTCTTTTTCACAGGCTCAGTAAGTAAAGTAGAGAGTGATTTACAGGTCTTATCCCTTTGAGGTTTGCAACTTCACATGACAAAACACCACCCTGTTGTACCAGCTGCATTTGTTGAACTTAAAAATGTGGAAAAGATGAGATCGGGCCCATTCAGGGTGGTATGGCCGTAGAAAGTCTACAATGTGAACTATGGTCCATGCTTAGTGGCAAAGTGTATATCCATTGCAGGTGATGCGCCACACTAATGAAAGATATTCAAGTGGGAGTTTGTGGTAGGTGTGGGATGTGGGGAAGATAGGAATCCCTGTAATTTTTGTGTAAAATTTATGTAATCTAAGCATCTCTTAAAATATATTTTTTTAAATTATTTATTTCTCAAAATGACCTTACTGATTTAAATCTGTGAAAATTTTCTGGATAATTTCAGTAACTCAGAAAATCTGAAGAGAGAAAAATGAAAACAATATATTCTCATGCCTAAACTCAAGGTCTATGAATATAAATCAACTCTAAATTTATTTAAATTTTATTACAGTGTGAATAAAGCTCATTATTAAAGGACCAAATGTTATAATAAGGACATGATGGCTATAAAATAGTATATGGCATATATTGTACTTTTATTTACATTACATATACAAAAAAATCTGGATTCAGCATTTTGTCATTGATTTGGGAAAGGTTTTTTTGTCAGTTCAATTAAACAAAAGGATTCACAGAAAAAAAAAGTCTGAAAAGAATGAGATGATTCAAAGGGCTCAAATATCCACAGCATCATTTGTCTTCAAACAGTCTCTCTTGGCATCACACTTTCCTCATGGTCTTCTTCACATCTGTGTTTCTTAGTGTGTAGATCAGGGGAATAAACATGGAGGCAACCATGGTGTAAAATAGGGCCAACACCTTGTAATCACTGACAGAATCCACCATGGTGGCATAGAGTTCAGAAAATGCCAATTTAACAATGAGATACTTTATCATGCATCATTTTCATGAAAATAAAATGAAAAAGCCTGTGCATATAAAAGTTTGATGATGTTTCAGGAAATCAACATATCTCTTTAAACTACCTCATATTCATTGTTGCCTTGTTCAAATTTGGAAAATAGAAGTGATCTAAATAACTAACAATAATAGAATGTAAATAACATGTGATAGATTCATATTATGGAAAATAAGACAGAAAATTAAACTTTGGATCTCTCTGGCATGTCTAAATGGATAAATCACTAAGCTATATTGTTGAGCAGAAACCCTTAGCACACCATGATCATCACAGGGTTATAACCCATATGTTATCAAGTCACTCCAAATAATGGCTTTCACCACTGAGCACAATAATAGCTGTGGGGATTTTACATATACCATTTATCATGATGAGAAATTTTCCTTTGATTCCTTTCTTTTGGAGTTTTGATCAAGAAAGGATTCTGAATTTTGTCAAATTTCTTTTCTTCATCAATCTAGATGATCATGTAATTTTTCTTCCTTGATTTATTAATGTGGTATTTTATGCTGACTGATTTTCTTGTGTTAAACCACCCTTGTATGCCTGGAATAAAACCCACAAACCATGGTATATTTTAATAGTTCTTTCAATGTGTTGTTGGATTCGATTAGTGAGTAAGTTGTTGAGGACTTTTCCACCTGTGTTCATTAGGTAAATGGCTCTGTAATTTTCCTTTTTTTTTTTTTTGTAATATTTTATCTGGCTTTGGTATTAAGGTGATATTGGTTTCATATCATGAGTTTGGCAGCATTCCCTCTTGTTTAATTATGTGGAAGAGTTTGCATAAAATTGGTATTAAATCTTTGAATGTTTGGTAGAATTCACCTGTGAAGCCTTCTGGTACTGTGATTTTCATTTTAGGGAGCTGTTGAATGTCTGTTTTAATCACTGTACTTGTGATAAGATTGTTGGGGTCCTCTATTTCTTCAAATGTCAGTGGAGGTTTTTCATATGATCTTAACAATTTTTCCATTTCATCTACCTTGTCTAGTTTGTTGGCATACAGTTTCTTGTATTATCTTCTTATGATCTCTTTTAATCCTGTGGGGTCAGTAGTAATGTCCCCATTTTCATTTCAGATTTTATTTATTTGCATCTTATTTCCTTCTTTCTTTGTCATATAGCTATGTGTTTGTCAATTTTGCTAATCTTCTCAAAGAACAACCTGGGTTTTGTAGTTCCCAATTTGTATTCCTTCTCCTTCTCATTTTCATTTTTGTCTGTGTGATAATGGCTATATCATTCATACTGATTGCTTTGAGAACACGTTGTTCTTTCCTAGTTTCTCCAGCTTTTCAGTTAGGTCAGTGATTTTAGCTATTTCATCTTTGTTAATGTTAGCATCAAGGGCTATACATTTCCATCTCAGCAATCCCTTCACTGAATTCTGATATGTTGTGTATGCATTTTCAATTGTCTCAAGATAGTTATTGATTTCTCCTGCAATTTCTTCTTTGACCCACTCATTATTTCAATGTGTTGTTTCATGTCTCTATATTTGTGACTTTTTTGTTTTTCTACTTGTTGATTTCAATTTTTGTTACATCATGATCAGAGAAAGTGATTTGTATAATTTTGATCTTGTTAAATTTATTGAGATCTCACTGATTTCCACAGTAAACAGTGGCTCAAGAAGGGGTGCTTTTGATGACTCTAGAGACTACTAGACACTATAAGCAAGGCAGACAACCCCAGGAAATTGGGACCCAATCAGTGAGCCTTACTTTGAAATATATGATAATCTATATACCCAATGCATCAGAGTTACTCTCATTTATAATTTTCTTACACATGGTTCTTCTGCTTCTCTTATCTCAACCTGTAATTAGCACTCTACCCATTAAATATATGTCCCAGAGACTTAAAACTTTGGTCTCTTCATATGACAGCTGAGCCCTGAATCTCTTCAGATTCACCCAACACAGCTTACAAAAAGATAATGATAGACAAAGCCCATTTCAAAAAAAAACATGGTGTATTTCCAACTGCAATAATACAGTTCCATCCATCTGTCCCATGAGATCTAAGCCCTCTCTCAATTGTAAGAAGCGTGGGCATCACCATCCCCAAATGCTCAAGATTGAAAAACAAACAAACATAAGGAGGGAATGCAACTATGAACTAAAGTAGATATTATTATTATAGTAATGGAAGAAAATGCAACATTGATACTAAGGTCGTGGTCACCAGAGTTTTGGAGGGGAGGGATAAAGAAGAATAGGTATAACATGGGGTGTTTGGGGGATTTTGGAATTGCTCTGCATGATATTGCAATGATGGATACAGGTGATTGTACATTTTGTCAAAAGCTATAAAATTGGGTGGTGCAAAGTGTAAACCATAATGTAAACTTTAGACAATTGTTAGCAGCAATCCTTTAATATTTGTTCATCAAATCATGACAAATGTACTACACTAATGAATGATGCTGTTAATGGGAAAAGTGTGGGGAGGGAATGGATGGGATGTATTAGAATCCCTTATATTTTGATGACGCATTTATGTAATCTGAAGCATTTTTAAAAGTAAAAAATAAATAAATTTATTGAGATCCAGTTTGTGACCCAACATATGGTATATCACGAAGAAAGCTCCATGAGACCTTGATAAAAATGTAAATCCTGTTGATTTGTGGTGCTTTGTTCTATATATGTGTATTAAGTTTAGTTCATTTATCATATTATTCAAGTTCTCTGTTTCTTTATTGTCCTTTGTATCAGATGTTCTATCCAATGATGAGAAGTTCTCAACTATCATTTTAGAGACATCTATTTCTTGCTTAAGTTTTACTAGTGTTTGCCTCATGTAATTTGGGGCCTCCTGGTTATGGGCATTTACATTTATGACTCTTAATACTTCATGGTGAATTGTCCATTTATCAATAAATAATTTCTTTCCTTCTCTCTAATAGCAGATTTGTTTTCAAAGTATAATTAATGTGATATAGGTATAGCTACTACTTTATTTTGTGTTTACTGCCTACGTGGTATAACTTTTCTGGGCCATTCACTTTCAATCTCTCTGTATCTTTGGGTCTAATTTGTTTCTCATGTAGACAGAATATAGAAGGTTCATATTTTCTTACCCAATCTGCCCCATTCTATGCCTCTTGATTGGGGAATTTAATTATAAACATGCAGTGTTATTACTGTAAAGGCAGTTTTTACATCACCCATTTTGACCTTTGGGTTTTATCACTCATATTTTGTTTTCACCACTCATTTTACAATTTAAGTTGCTTTTACTGATATAATCTTTATTTCTAGACACTTCCAAGCCTCTCTCTCCTGTCTTTTCCTTTCAGGCTGTATGACCTCCTTTATTATTTCCTGCTGTGCCAGTCACTTGGTTACAAATTTTCTCAAATCCTTTTTCTCTGTGAATATGCTAAACTTTACCTCATTTTTGAAAGAAAATAATAGTGGATATAAGATTCTTGGCTGGCAGTTTTTCTCTTTCTGGTCTTAAATATATTGTACTGATACCATCTTGTCTCTCTGGTTTCTGATGAGAAATCAGCACTTAGCTCAATAGGCATCCCTTGTTGGTGATGCATTGCTTTTCTCTTGCTGCACTTGGGATCCTCACTTTATATTTAGATTTGACATTCTGTTTAATATGTGTCTCAGAGTTGGTCTATTTGAATTTTTTTCATATGGGATTATTGTGTTTCTTAGTCCTTCCATAAGGCTGGGAAATTTTCTACCATTATTTCCTCAAATATTCTTCCTTCCTCTTTTCCCTTCTCTTTTCCTTCTGGGAAACCCATGACATGTATGCTTTCACATGTCCTGCCATCATTTAGTTCCTGAGGCAGTCGTCAGGTTTTTCCATTTATTTCATTATCTGTTCTTTTGTATGTTTGTTTTTGGTAACCATGTTTCAAGCTCACTGATCCTTTCTTCTACCTCTTCAAATCCATAGTTATATGCCTCTAATGTATTTTTAATTTCATTTATTGTGCCTTTCATTTCCATAAGACCTGCTATTTTTGAATATATGCCTTCAAATTCTATTTTGTGGTCACTCAGTGTCTTCTTAATATGCTTAATCTCTTTAGCCACCTCATTGAATTTATTAAGGAAATTTGTTTGAACATCTATGATTAATTTTTTCAACTCCTTTATGTTATCTGAAAAGTTAGTTTGTTCCTTTGGCTGGGCCATAATTTCCTATTTCTTGGTATGAATTGTAATATCTGTTGGTGTCATGGCATCTGATTTACTGTGTATTTACTCTGGACATAATTTCTATCTTTAATCTATGGCTTTATATATTTTTTAAACAAATCAATTTTATTGATACATATTAATAAAACATACAATTTACCCAAAGTGTACAACCAATGGCATTTAGTACAATCATGTAGTTGTGCATTCCTCACTTCAATCCTATTAATGCATTTTCATTATTTCAATAATAATAATAACCAAAAGTAGACAAACAAACAAGGAAATTTCACACTTCTCAATCTCTCTGTTTCCCCTGCTGTACATAGCTACTATTTATGGCTATTCTTGCACAATTATTTGTTTATTAAGCAGTTTTATTGAGGTATATTCACAGACCATTTGTTCTATACAAAGTGTATAATCAATGCTTTTTTAACAATTGACAATCTCTTTATTGTAAAATTGTAAAATAAATAGAAAAATAGATTGAAAGAAATTCCACATTGTAAAAGAGCATGCAATGTGAGGTTAGATTTATTATATACATTATAAAAAATTGATAGCATATCAACAAACATTTATACTTGTAAATATTTCAAATGTAATAGAAATTAAATAAAGCATAATTCAAATTTTTATATTCCAGCTCTAACTATTGGACATAACAATCTCTAAGAATGAAATAAATTATTGGTTTACTTATTTAATTTCCATTTAGACCATAATTCTTTCCAGATAATCAAATTGCTATTTGTAAATTCTTCCCATCTTACTGGAATAAATTATAGCAGATAGAAATTTGCCATCTCATAATTTTATGAGGCAACAAAACTCAAAATCTTGTTCAACAGTAGTCATGCCAGATCATTATTGATCCAGACAGCGTATCTTAATTAAAAAGTATGAACAAGAAAAGTTTAAAGAAAATTGAAATATCCAAAATTATATTTCTTCTCCAGTCCTCCTCAAATAAAGGCAAGTGCTTATTTTGTATGAAGAAAATTACAGAATACTGAGCACAGGAACAATTTGCCAGTTGCACTAAATTATTACTGTTCATATACTATATTACTATTTTACATTTATCTGGTCTACTGCAGCACTTTTTGGCTTACTATTTGCATGGAATACCTTTTTCCAACCTTTCACTTTTTAGAAGTTGTGTCCTTATGTCTGAGGTGGGTCTCTTGTACACAACATATACACAGCTCATTTTTTAATCCATTCTATCAGTCTATGTCTTTGATTGAGGAGTTTAATCCATTAATATTCAGTGTTATTAATGCAAAGGCATCACTTACTTCATCCATTTTGCCCTTTGTTTCTCTGTTGTCATACTGCTCTTTTTTATGTCTTCTTATCCTTTATTTTACCTTTCCTAATAATCTTCATTTGTAAACTCTTCTCTAAATCACTTGCTCTTCTTCTTTACCTTCATGGTGCAGCACCCCATTTAGAATCTCTTGTAAATCTGGTGTTTTGGTAACATATTCTATCAGTTTTTGCTTCTCTGTGAAGAACTGGAACTCACTCTCATTTTGGAAGGACAACTTTGCTGGATATAGAATTCTTTGCTGGCAGTTTTTCTTTTTCAGTACCTTAAATACATCATACCACTTTCTACTCTCCTCCATGGTTTCTGATAGGAGGTCCACACTTCATATTATCTAGTTTCCCTTGTATGTGATGCCTTGCTTTTTCTCTTACTGCTTTCAAAATTCTCTTTAACTCTGATATTAATCATTCGAATGGTAGGTGTCCTGAGGTAGGTGTATTCAGAATTATTCTGGTTGGGGTGCATTGTCTTTCTTGGATATCGATATTTATGTCCTTCATAAGGGTTGGAAAGGTTTCAGTCATTATTTCCTTAAATATTTTTTCTGCCCCTCTTCCACTCTCGTCTCCTTCTGGGAAACCAATAATGCAAATGTTTGTGCATTTGGCATTGCCATTCAGTTCCCTGATACCCTGTTCCATTTTTTCCAATCTCTTCTCTTTCTGTTCTCTTGTCTTTTCCAGTTCATATGTTCTGTTTTCAGAGTCACTAATTCTGCCTTCAAACAACTCAAATCTGCTCTTATGTGTTTCTAATGTATTTATAATCTCATCCATCATGTCTTTCATTCTTATAAGGTCTGTTACTTTCCTTTGCAGGATTGCAAATTGTGCTTTACACTATCCCAGTGTCTTCTTAATATCCTTTATTTGTTTATCCATATTTTCTAAAAAGTCTATGAAGTGATTTAAGACAGTTGTATGATTACTACTGAATAATTGTCTTAAATCCTCTATCTTTTCATGATATTTGTTTTTTTCTTTTGGTTTGGACCATCTTTTCCTGTTTCTTAGTATGGCTTGTATTTTTTTGCTCATGTTTAGGCATCTGAATATGTTGGTGAATTTACTCTCATAGCAAATTTCTTCCTCTTTCCTATTTTTTTTTCTCACAGCTCTTCTTTTATATTTGGTTCAACTTGTTCTCAGCCATTAAAATTGCACAGCTTAAGTTTACAATATTGGGCCAGGGACTCACTAGTGGGGTGCAGATTTTCTCCCAGATGTTGATTACAGAGAATGTGAAGTTTGTCAATGTGAGTCACAGAATGGCCAGCAGATGGCGGTAGTCATGTGCTTTTCAATAGAAGTGTTTCAGTCTTGGCTTTCCTGTGTTCCTGTGCTGAGTCTTCAGATCAGAGATTTAAAGCAGGTCATGATTTCTGAATTCACTGAAGAAAAGCATCCTGACTTCCCCTCCCTTTTCCCTTGAAACAGCTGACAGAGAGGAAGGTGTTCCCGTTTCAGTCAGCTGCAGTGAGTTAGGGGTTTAGCCCAAGTTTAATATCTTGGGAGTGGGTGAGGAGATCCTTTTCCAGCTGCCATGGGGGCTTGGTAACTCACATTTCTCATTTTGGCTTCTTCATCTCTTTGTCTTTCATCCTCTTGGGAGTTGTGTAGCCCTGCCCTGGCATGCTGACCCCAAAAGCAGTTCCTTTGGACAGATTTTGGCCCTTTCTCTGTGGTTTTTGTGAGAGCATTCAGCTTGCCTGTTAGTCCAAAACCATCTTCCCACAATCTAGGGCTTTCTATTTAATTGATTTAGTGCTACAGTCCCTCTGATACTTGATTAAACTTAATTTGGAAATTTATAGTAGCTTCTTTTTAGCCAAATTGAATTTTTTCAGATCTTTTTCATCTTTTTTTTTTTTTTTTTTCCTTTCTCCCTTCCAGGCTGCATAGTAAGAGCTGAATACTGTAAGCTGTGTTGGGTAAAGATGCCTTCAGTGCCCCATGAAATGATGAAACTTCTCCCAACTTTATCCCCTGACAGTGGTAGTAATGGAGCTTCAGCCACTTTTAGTAACCCAAGATGTGCAAGGAAAGAACATCTTTGGTTGCCTAGAGAAACTGATGATGCTTCACACCCAATTCTCCCCTGCCTAGGGTAGGGATGGAGCTGCAAATGTAGGCAGCAAACTAAGAAGTGTGGATAAAAACTGACAGTCTTGCCTATGTAGACTGAAAAACCACCAGCTCTCCTGCTCCAATGCCAGGAACAGTGATTGATCTCCAGGAGTGACAATCATCTGGTCCACATGATCATTTGCACTTGCAGTTGGCTTCAGAGGCTGAGGGAACACCATCCATTCTGCCCTTTCAGGGGCTGGGATGGAAACACAGGAGGGCCCAACAATCTACTCCATGTGGACCAAAAGTTGCCCTGAAAAGATGAGGAAACACCAATATCCTCCTTTCCTTTTGGGGGTGAGAATGGAGTCACAGTTGTCCAGTAATCCAGTCAGTGCAGGCTGAAAGTACCTCAGTTGCCCAAGAGTCTGGGAAAACACCACCCCCTCTATCCTATCAGGGAGTTGGGACAGAATCACAAGTATCCAACAATTCAGTCTACTTTTAGCTGTTCTTAGGAATATATTTTTAGCCAGCCAAATTTTCTAAACAGTAGCTAAAGTCAGTGCCTGACCATCTCTTAGTCCCCCATTTTTGGGAAATGGAGCTTCCAACTCCAGCCAGGAAATAGCTCCTGAGGTGGCTTATACAGCCACAGGAGGATGGGCACTGGCTTTTGCAGTGTGGAATGCTGTAGTCAAGAATCTTCACTGAAGATGGACTGTCTCTTCCTTCTGTTATTCCAAGGATATTGTAGGAAGTTCTTCTGGCCTCCTGGGCCCCAAATAATGTGTTTTAGATAGATCTGAGTGATTACTGACTTCACTGTAGCATGAGCTGACTCTTGAAGCTCCTTACTTTGCTGCCATTTTGCCCCTCCCTATTAATCTCATTTTTGACTCATAGTCTATTATGTTTATATTGGCCCCTCAAACTCTATGATATCTATTAAGAATTTACAAAAGTAAACCACTTCCAGAAACCATAATTCCCCTTTTAATTGATGCTATGATGAAGAAAATTGACTATATATGGAATAATTTTATATTTCATTTATTCTAACATACAAATGTCAGCATTTTACTAATTTTGTATTTTATTAACAAAGAAACTGAATTTTTCTCAGAAAGACAGTGTCCTTCAAGACAAGGGGAAAGAAGAGAAGAATAATTGTCTTTTTCTTTGATTTTCTACCTTTGTGAATAATTAATGATACTATGATGACTGAAAAGGGTTTGAAAATATGTGTATATTTATTTTGATTCTAATTTTGTTTATATCAATGTGTGTACATATGAAATATATTAAAAGTATTTGTATCTAGTTCTAGGGATAGTACATATAATATGAAGAAGCTTTCAAATACATAAATGCTACAATGAAAAACATATATGTGTTTTTATTCACTTTTGGCAGTAGAAAATCCATGGGAGCAAATATCTTTCTGGATGAAGAGTAAAGATAGAAAGATCTAGAGGCAAGGACCCTGAGAAGCCTGTAAGGAGAAAGAAGGAGAAACCCAGAGCATTTCCCAGGGGAGAAATTCTTCTCTGTAAAGAGCAAGAACAACTTTGGAAATGCTACATTTACTGGAGAAAGCATCTGAAAGAAAAGCAAAGTAATAGCTAAAAAGTTTCTTAAAGGTTTTAGGGAATTGACTGGACAGTAAAAAAAAAAAAACAGTTTAGAATTACTTTTTAAAAAAATAAAATTTTATTACAAAAGTTGTTAACTTACAAAACAATCATGCACAGGTGTAGAATTCCCATACAAAAACCCTTCACCCACAAACAACACCCCATACCATTGTGGAACATTTGTTACAGATTTGTAGATACTATAATCAGAATATTACCACTAGCTGTGGTCTATAGTGTACAATTTGGCATATTTTTTCCATACCCCTCTATTATTAACATAATACATCTTTGCTATTAATGAAAGAATATTACAGTATTGCTGTTAACTAACATCCATAGGTTACATTAATTGTATTTTTCCCATGCTTCTCCACATTCCCAACACCCTGGAATAGTGGTGTACATCCTTACTAGTTCACAGAAGGACATTCTTGCATTTAAACTATGGTACCACAATTCTCACCCACCTCTGGGATCACTGAGCTATTCAGTCCCTAGATTATTCTCTAGCTTTATTTATTTAAAGATACTTAGATGACATAAATGTTACATAAAAAAATATAAGGATTCCCTTATGCCCCACTCCCCAGACATTCCACACCTATCCTCATAAACATCCTTCATTAGTGTGGCATATTCATTGCAATTGGAAAATGCATCCTGGGGCTTTGCCATTAAGCATGGACCATAGTTCACATTGTAGTCTACACTCTCTCCCACACCATTCTGCATGTTATGTGATGATATAAAATGGCCTATATTTCTCACTGCAATGTCACTCAGGTTGATTCCAAAGTCCCAAAAAAAGGCCCCATATTGCAACTGTTTTCCATCTCTCTGCCCCCAGAATCTCCATTGGCCACTGGCTCCCCATTAATGTTGTAATGTCTTCCATTACTAGAATCACTGTATGCCTATAGTAGAATACCAGTAAGTCCACTTTAGTCCATAGCTCTTTCCCCATTCCAGAGGATTCTGGGATGGTAACATCCACTCCAACTCCAATTGAGAAGGAGCTTATATCCCATGGGGAAGATGGATGGAGCTATCCTTTCTGCAGCTGCAGAATCTCTCCTTCCCTGGGATGGCTCTTGTCCATCATCCTCTCCCCACCAGATGTCCTGGGTGAGTCCACTGACCTGTAGAGTAGGTGTTGCAAATCCACTGAGGTTCTGGGCCCTGCTGGCACATGGACAGCCCAAAGACTCGAGTCTCTGGATGTACACCTACAAACTACAGCACCAAGTATAAGTTTAAATAGAAGGGACAGATGAGCCATGTGCATGGAACACATAATTGAGTTCAAACTCCAGAGCTACCCACCCTGGCCATAGGACCTGGGTGTCTCCAGAACCCTCAGGAGCCCCACTATTGGGGGCAGTATCCACTTTGGCAGCCTATGAGATCCTGCTGTAATGTGAGTGTTAATCTGGAATGACCTCCCAACTCACTTTGAAGTCTCTTAGCCATATAAACTCATTTCTCTTTATCTTTCACCCCTTTTATTTGAGGTCTGTATCCACTTGGATTTCTAGTTGGTGCTTGGTAGCAATTCCTTGATGCCAGGGAGGCTCATTTCTGGGACTCATGGCCAACGCTGGGGGGAAAGTAATGCTTTCATATGCTGAAGTCTGGCTTAGAAAGAGGCCACATTTGAGCAATAAGGAGGCTCTCAGGAGGCAACCTTTAGGCACCCAATAACAATAGTCTAAGTTTAATTTCAAAAGCAAAAGCTTATAAGCCTAGTCATCAATATCAAGGACCCATCAGTGGATCATCCTCCTTCACCAGTCACTGTCCCTGCATTTGGGGAACTGTGCTGTTCCCCTAGAGAATGTGGCAGAGCTCTCTAGAATGGGAATTCAGTATTCTCTTGATTATTATGTGAGTCTCCACCCACTTCACAATGCCTTGTGAACATTTGAATATTTTTATATACCTTATATATATGATCAGGTGAACTTCATCCCATGCATCCCCCAGCACTGACACCCTACACCAATGATCCTTCCCTGCCCCAGTTATAACCCTTCTATGATCCAAAGCTTCTTCAAAAATGAAGCCAAATAGAATTAATAGGAAAATGAAAAACAATAATGATAAGGTTAAATATAAGAAATCAAATACATACAAATTTTAGAAAACTAAAAATAAAATAAAATTGAAATTTTTGGAAATTAAAAAATAATGAAAAATATTTTTAAAAAATTATTTTGTCATCATGCCTTTCATCACTGCAATATCTGTTGTCCTGTCTGTACTGTGGCACCTTTCCCCACTCATTACCCAGTGTGTCACAATTTTTCATTTTGTTTTCAAAGAAATTTTAGGTCACAGCAAAGTCACACAGAATACAGGAGACTCTCATATACACAACATCCTCCCTGTTTCCTTTGCCTCCATATTAACACCTTTTTATATGCGGATGTTACCTTTATTTATAACTGATATACAAATAGTGAGTCATGGCTACCAAACATGGTCAACAGTTTACATTATGGCTTACATTTTAGACTGTACACTTTTAAAAATTATGATAATATATAACATGGCCTTTGTCCATCATTGTAAGATCATGTAGAACAGTTCCACTACCCACTAAAAACCCCCTGTTCAATCTATTCAATTCCTCCCTGCTTCTCCCCTTAGGGCCCATCACGGCCCGCTGGCTTCACTCCCTGGATGACAAGATCCATAGTTACATACAACAACACTGAGGTCTTGACATACTGGTTTAGGCCTCCCCTATTAGGAACCACCATGCTCTCGAGAGACTCCCACCTGTCTATATGTGAACAAATCGGTCCTCACTACGATGGGATTTCAACTCCTTCCCACTCATTATGTGGGTCTCAACCCACTGATACAACACATTATGACAGAATGATCACTCACACACTCCCTAGAAACCTGCTCCAGGTGCAAACTGCCCAAATGCCACCCCGCCATCCAACACCCTTAACCAATAACCCTTCCTTGTCATATTGCCCTAAGAATATTCCCAACTTTGTACTTTCAACCACACACCCGAAAATTTCCAGTGTTTACCTGCTGCCACTCCCCATCCTCCCTCACACCAGTTTGCTGGACCTTCGAACACACCCTTCCCAATCTACCCACCTGTCAAATTTGCACCACCCAATCTGGAAACATCACTACCCTCCTGTCATATCCCTTCAAAAGGCAACTACACAATTTCACCTTACCATAGATTACATCCCTATGGGTGTTGGCTCACAACCCTCTTCTCCCTTTCTATTTCTTGTTGACATATCTTCAGACAATAGCTCTTGGAGTCTGCTCAATTTCCTTAGTTCACATCAGTGAGGTCATGTACTGTTCATCCTTGAATGCCTGCTTGCTTCACTCAACATGAGGTCCTCAAGATTCATCCATGTTATCCCATGTGTTAACACTTTACTCATTTTTACAGCTGAGTAACATTCCATTGTATGAATGTATCACATTTTGTATATCCATTCAACTTTTGATGGGCACCTGTGTTGATTCCAACATTTGGCAATAGTGAATAATGATACTATGAACATTGGTGTGCATATATCTGTTTGTGACTTTGCTTTCAATTCTTCTGGGTATATATCCAGTAGTGGACTTCCTGGATCATATGGAAGTTGTATAGTTAGTTTTTGAGGAACCACCAAACTGTGATCCACATTGGCTGGACCATTCTACATTCCCATCAGCAGTGGATGAGGTTTCCCATTTGCCACATCCTCTCCAACACATAGAGTCCACTGTTTTTTAAAGAGCCACCATTTTAATGAATGTATGATGGTATCTCATTGTAGTTTGATTTGCATTTCCCTAATAGCTAGTAATGTTTAATATCTTGTTATGTGCTTTTTAGCCATTTGTATTTCTTCATTGGAGAAGTATCTTTTCAGGTCACTTGCCCATTTTTTAAAAGGGTTGTTTGTCTTTTAATTTTTGAGGTGTAGGATTTCTTTGTACATGCAGGCTATTAGGATCCTTTCAGATATATGGTTGCCAAATATTTTCGTCCATTCTGTAGGCTGCCTTTTTCCTTTTTTGATAACGTCCTTTGAGGTGCAAATTTTTTTATTTTGAGGAGATCCCATTTATTTATTTTCTCTTTTATTTCTCGTGCTTTAGATGTGAAATTCATGAAACCATTTCCTATTACAAGATCCTGTAGAAGCTTGCCTATATTATCCTTCAAGGTCTTTATGGTCTTGGCTTTTATATTTAGATCTTTGATACATCTTCAGGTGATTTTTGTATAATGTGTGAGATGGTGTTCCTCTCTCATTCTTTTGGGTATGGATATCTAGTTCTCAAGTCACCATTTGTTAAGAGGCCTTTCTCTCCCAGTCAAGTGAGCTTGGTGGCCTTGTTGAATGGAAGGTGACTGTATATACAAGAATCTATGTCAGAATTCTCAAGTTAGTTCCATTGGTTGGTATGTCTATACTTGTGCCAATACCTTACACTTTTGACCACTGTAGCATTGTAGTATGTTTTAAAGTCAGGTAGTGTGATACCTCCAATTTTATTTTTCTTTTCAATCTTTCTTTGGCTATTTAGGGCCTCTTACCCTTACAAACAAGTTTGGTAGTTGGTTTTTCCAATTTGAGAAAATACTGAAACTTTCCTGATAAAACACTGCAAAGATATTAATAGAAGTAATCTTTCTGAACATGTTAAAGGGTATATATCAAAAACACAAAGCTAACATCACCTTCAATGTTGAAATCTTAAAAGCTTTCCCTCTACAATTGGAAACAAGACAAAGATGTCCACTATCACCGTTCCTATTTAACATTGTGTTAGAAGTTCTTGCTCTAGCACTGAGGCAAGAAAAAGATATAAAAGTCATCCAAATTGTAAAGGAAGAAGTAAAAATTTCACTATTTGTAGATGACATGATTCTATACATTGAAAGCCCTGAGAAATCTACAACAAACCCTCCCGAATGTATAAATGAGTTCAGTAAAGTCACAGTCTATAAGATCAATGCTCAAAAATCAGTAGCACTTCTGTACACCAATAACAAGCAATCTGAAGAGGAAATCAAGAAAAAAATACCATTTACAATTGTTAATAAATGAATCAAATACCTAGGAATAAATTTAACTAAAGGTATAAAGGACCTACATACAGAAAACTATACAACACTGTTTAAGAAAATCAAAGAATACCTAAATAAATGGAAGAATATTCCCTGTCCATGGATAGGAAGACTAAACATCACTAAGATGTCTATCTTAGCTAAACTATTCTACAGATTTAATACAATCCCCATAAAATTCAACACAACATTTTTTTTTTTTTGGAATTAGAATTGCTTCCAAGTTAATTCTTTAGAGGCATAACAAAGCTCACATCCTGGATTGTTTCAGTAACTTGGATAACTGTTTAGACTTGTCCTGCATATTTCTTACCCTGTTAAATTATGAAATAGAATATATAAAGAAAAGTTAAAAACAGACCTATGGTTGACTTATTCCTGAAACCTCCCTTTTAAATCAAGAAGCAGAACACTGCCATGATCTACAAAGCCCACTTTATGAGTCTTCCTGAATGTAACCCTTCCTTTCTCATTAAATTAAGTATTCTTCTAGCTTTTATTGATAATCTATTCCTTACTTGATTATCTTAGATAGGATTATCTCATGGAAGTTGTTAGTGTTCATCTCATTGGGTTTCTTTGAAGACAGAATGAGATTATTTGGTATGCAGACCATATGGCAAGTGCTGAAATATGTTTGGTATTACTCTGCTCATGCAGCACATTGGAAGCCAGGAAAATTAGAATGACTGAATTTGATCAGTGTCAATAATTGTGGCTAATACATGGTTTTACATGAAATATAAGGTACTAAGGAAAAGTGGGTGTTTTCTTTTGTGATTATGAATTTGACCTCTGGATTTAGAAAACCCTGGTTTCAAGTTCTGACACCCTAACTGCTAGTTAGATATTCTGTATGTAAGTAAGCTAGGAAAACCTCAAGTATTTTTTACCTCTTTAACATACAATTACTCTTGTATGAGCTGCAAACTGAAGGCAATAACATGTCAACTTAATATTTCATTCTTCTCTAAGGTTTCCTTTATCTATCTTAAATTTGAAACTCAAAACTGACTCACTTATTTAGTTATGAGATAAATATTGTCTCTATATTTTAGATGAAGAAATCATTGTTGAAAGAAATGAAGTTACTTGCAGAGTTCACAACTAATATGAATGGCAGTGTCAAGAATAGAAAATATAGATCTTCTCCAGTCTATAATTAAGGAGCTAGAAAAATGGTGGCAGTTTATATATTGTGAATGATTAATTTCAGGGGAAAGTGAAATGAAAGAGGAAGATTTCATTAAGTGAATTGAAGCATCATCTGTGACTTTGGAATTGGAAAAAACTGGGGTGTCATATACATATTTATAAAAATTGTTTGGTTAGAATATCAACAATTTAATTAGAGTAATTAATATTGTAGTAATAAATGCAGACAAAAAGACAGAATGTGTGGCTTTGTCTGAGTACTCTACTAACCTTGGTTTCTTAAGAATAGTAATTTCATGTGTGAACCATAATTTTCTGAATTCTGTTATTTCTTACTTCATGAATTTCCAAAAATCATAAAAAAGTTTCCTTCATTTATAACCTGATGAATGATAAGAAACCAAAGAGTCATAACACTTTACTTCGACAATAGAAAGTTATCATTTGAAATGTTTGCAAAAGCTGGAAGGAAAGAGTGAAAATGCACATTTCAAGTGGAAAAAAATCTGCATATTTATAGAAAAAATGCAATTTATATTATATATGTGGAAAGTTATTTTTTTTCTATTTGAATTCAACATTATTTTTTCTAGTTTAGTTGGATTTTTCATTTTATTTTGGGAGGTGGAGAATATGGGGAATAAAATTCACATTTGTTTGTTTTCCCCATGCACATGAATAAAATATTTTTATTTTTATATCCACTCAAATTAATAAGCAATTAATTGAAGAGTTCTCCAAATCAATATTTTAAATATTATTTTAAAATAAATAATAGGCTTTTCACTTATAAGTGAGGAAATAGTTACACAGCATATTTGGGGGTATACTGAGAAGCTTTATTCCCAATGGCTTATATAGCAGATAATTCTAAATCTTAAAATTACATAATACAGAAAGTGATTTAGAGAGATCAAGTTGTTGGTAATGTCTTTCTGTTCTATATGTTCTGTACTACCAGACTGTTGCCTTCTGGTTTTCCATCTTTTTGAGAACATGAAAGATTTTTATAATTAAAGGTAAACTAAAAAATGCATAATTCAGATTAATTTATTTTTAAGGCTACATCTTCATTGCAATAGAATTTTTTGTTTTGAATTTTTTGTTCAACTAAATCTGTAAGGTTTTGAAGAGGGAACTTAAAATTTAATTGATAGAAAAAGATGCAAATATGTGGAGGGAACAAGGTAGTGGCAGAATAAGGAGCTCCAAGAGCCAGCTATCTAAATCCTTGTGTTAAAAGAAGAGCATATTGCAGCATCCAATTTGCAGTGATGATTCATGAGTAGGGCACTCCACACTGAGGAGGCCAGGGCCCATCCTTTGCAATAGGCACAAATCACTTCAGGATCTATTCCCTAGCTGGAGTTGGAAGCTCCATTTCCCAAAAAATGGGAAGGAAAAGATGGTTTAGACACCAATTTCAGCTACTGATTAGTAAATTTGGGTGGCTAAAGTCCAATTCTAAGAACAACTAAACTTTGAGTATGTTCAAATTAGAAATAGGCCAGCAGCCTCCATTTTAACTCTGCCACTGGTAAGAGTGGAATTGGGGCTAATTGAATATCAGTGAATACAGGGACTGGTGTCTTTACACACAGGTTGGATTGTAGCCCTATCTTAGGCTCCAGCTTCACCTCCAGCATTGAGGAAGCTGGGGGGATCTGCAGCAGGCTTTCTGGGCAACTGCAGGCATTTCTGTGCTGCACAGATTTGGTTGATGAGCAAACTTCTGGATACATCTCCAGCCCCAATAAAATAGAATGAGGGTGGTGTTTTCTCAAATTTTCCAGGCAACTGCAGCTGCTTTCTGTGGGAGGAGGTGTGTGGGGGGGGCCAGGGCGGTATGGAAGCTCTAAGCATGCTGCCTGAGAAAACCGAGGCGTGGACACCGTTTTGGCACCGAATGCCGCAACCAATCAGGAGCGGACGCCTTTGCAGCTACCGCAGCCAATCAGCTGCCGACATCTGTAGCAATCTCTCCTTGACGTGTGCTTCAAGATGGCCACCGCAGCTCGGCACCACCCCCTTTCTAGCATATACCTTATATGGACATAAACCCATCCCAACCAATCAGAATCCGCCCAGTATGCCTTACTCTTCCCCTGTTTCACTCCACCCCTCCCGCTCTTTATAAATATCAGAGCCCGCCTAATAAAGTTAGACTTGGTAGCCCAGCCTCGTCTCTGGAGCGTGTGGTAGTCTCCGTAATCGTTACTCATCATCCGCTGGTAACCGGGAAGTGTCCGTCTCTCCACTCTCGTCTGCGGCTTAAGACGCAGACCCCTTCCTTTGGCTCGCTGTGCTCGGGGACGCCTGAGCCCGGTGGGCCGCAACCCCCCTCCCTTCATCCCCCGACCGCCCGATCGCCAAGGGAACCACCCCGGGGGTGGCGATCGGTGGCGGCGGCAGACGGCGGTGGTCAGCGGTGGTCGGCGATCGGCAGCGAAGCCTGCAAGGAGTCACATCGACACTTTCTGCCCACCCAAACTGGATTATTGGACACATCCCTACCCCTTACAGAACAGAAGGAGGGACAGTCACTTTCTGCAGGAAACTGCAGTCATGGTCAACCTGCAAATTCTAGATTCTCTGGCATACAGGAGCTTCCAATCCCACCCCTTGCAGGGGAGGAGGGAGGTATGTGTTTCTTAACTCTACATGGGTAACTGCAGTCAGTTTTGACTCAGAAAGCTTAGTTGGATGCCCACTCCTGTGGCTCCAGCCCTGCCCCAAGTAGGTGAAGAAGAATGGTGGAACTTCGTCAGTCCCTCCTACAAACTACAGATTGTTTTGGCCTGCATGGCTTTGATTACTGCCCACAGCTTCAGCTACATATCTAATACTGCATGGGAAGAATTGAGAGAAGCTTCTTCACTTTCTGGGGCAATGTGGTCAGCTTCAGTCTCCACAGCTTACAGTACCAACTGCATCCTTGGGTCCTATTCTGCAACAAGCAAGAGAGAAAATGTAAGAAACAGATGAAAAAGAGCTGGAAAAAATCAGATTGGCTAAGCATGAACCACTATAAAGTTTCAAATTAAGTTGAGCCAAGTATCAAAGAGGGACTGTAGCACAAAATAAACCAAATAGAAAGCCCTAGACTAAGTACAGAAAAAGACCAAGATTAAATACATTTAGTATTTCAGGTGCTGAGACAACAAGAAAAAAATTACAATCCATACCAAGAAACAGGAAGATATGGCATAGTGAAAGGAACAAACTAACCTTCCAGATGACATAAAGGAGTTGAGAAATGTTAACATAGATGTTCAAACTAATTTCCTTAATAAATTCAATGAGATGGCTAAAGAAGTTAAGCATATTAAGAAGACACTGCTGGGAAAACAAAGAAAAATTTGAAGGCATACATAGAAAAATAGGAGGACTTATAGAAATGAAAGGCACAATAAAAGAAATTAAAAATAAACTATAGGCATTTAACAACAGATTTGAAGAGACAGAAGAAAAGATCAGTGAACATGAAGACAAGGCCTTTGAAAGCAAACATACAAAGAGATAAAGGAAAGAATCAAAAAAGTTGAACAGGGTCTCAGGAAACTAAATGATGGCAAGAGACATGTAAACATACATATCATGGAAGTCCCAGACAGAAACCAAAGGGGAAAGGGGCAGAAGGAATATTTTATGAAATAATGTAAGACAATTTCCCAACCCTATGGAAGGACATAGATATCTGTGTCCAAGAAGCACATTGTCCCATTTGAATGAATCTGAACAGATTTACTCTGAGACATTAATCAGGATGTCAAATGCCAAATATAAAGAGGGTATCCTGAGAAAGCAAGAGAAAAGAGATATATCACACATAAGGAATGTGCAATAAGAAACCATGGATGCAAGAACGCAGTAGTATGGAATATTTAGGACCTTAAATACAAAGTTGCCAGTCAAGAATCTTATATCCAGCAATATTTTCATTACAAAATGAGGGTAGATTTAGAATATTCACAGATAAACAGATACTGAGAGATTTTGTAACCAACAGACTGATTTTATAGGAAATACTAAAGTGAGCGAAACAGGCTGAGAAGAGAAGGCAGGAGAAAGAGGCTTGGAAGAGTCTAGAAATGAAGATTAAATAAATAAAGTAACTGAAGTTGTAAAATGAGTGGTGAAAACAATATATGACAGATAAAAACCAAAGCTCAAAACCGGTGAAGTAAGAACAGCCTACACAGTAATAGCATTGAATGTTAATGTGTTAAACTCCTTCATCAAAAGACACAGACTGGCAGAATCAATAAGAAAATATAAGCAATCTATATGCTGTCTCCAAGAGACTCATCTGAGACTCAGAGATACAAATAGATTGAAAGTGAATGGCTCAAAAAAGATTTTGCATACATGTAGTTAGACACACAAAAGTTGGAATACCTATACTTATATTGGATGAAATAAAATTTAAAAACAGAGCTCTTATTAGACACAAGGAAGATTATTGTTTCTGCTCTTTCCCCATCTCTGCTGGCCACTCAGCTGTAAGTTGTACTAAGGCTGCTTGTTTAAGGGTTGGGGGCTGGGTAATGTTTCCAGATATAATGGTAACAACTCATCATTTTCCCTTTGGCTTCTCCATCTCTGCATCCCCAATCCCTCCTGGAGGATGTGTGAGGCCCTTCCCTGGCCTGCAGAGGTCTCCAAAATGGCTCCCTTAGACTTTTTCTATGCTTTCTCCCCTATTTTGCAAAAGAGCTTTGCCTTACCTGAGCTAGTCTGGTGCCCAATCTTCAACTTTTAGAAATGTTTTGCTTATCATAAGGCAAGTTAGTCAAGTCTTGTAACTGAAGCTAAACATGTGCATTTGGCTCTGCAAGTTTTTCCTTTGTTAATTTCCTTATCATTCAAGTTGGATTTCCAATTCTAGTGAAAAAATATACTCCAAGTACATCATCTTAATTACCACCAATATTTCCTCATTTCTGTAAAGTAGGAAAAATCATCATGGCTGAACAATCCATTGTTCTGCCTCATCCTAAAACACATTCCTAG
Source organism: Cabassous unicinctus (assembly GCA_029593785.1). Lineage (NCBI taxonomy): Eukaryota > Metazoa > Chordata > Mammalia > Cingulata > Chlamyphoridae > Cabassous > Cabassous unicinctus. Next base: position 10,738 of record JAQZBX010018092.1, on the reverse strand, counting down.
AATGTCAAATCCCAGTGGGAGAACTTGGATTATGGATTTATAAAGATTTTTTAAATTGATTGGAATGACAAAGAAGGTCCACCCTAATTTTATAAATGAAGGATTATATTTCATAGCCAACTAATGGAATAACAAGAGAAGTTGGCTATCTCTATTTTTCAACACATTATCTCAGACATAAGAAAAGCAAACATGTAAACAAGAACCACCCTAATGCGAGGTGTCCATAATAAGGAAAATTACAAGTGTGAAAGAGGTATATGAGAACTGTACTTTCTGCATGCTTTTTCTGTGAATCTCTAATTTAAAAAAACAGCAACATATATTTGACTTTCAGGAGGTCCTTGGCACTTGAGAATTAGCTTCAATCTTTAGAGATGTATCCATTCTCATACTCACTTTGATAAGTTGGCTTCTTTTTGATTCATGTAAACAAATTGTTCAATTCTTCCTAACCAATCTTCCTAAAAATATTTCCCAATTTTAGTGTCCATGTTGCCAGTCTTAGTAACATAGACTAGCTTTTCTCTTCTTTTTCCCAATATTTTCATTCCCTCCTTCTTGCCATTCTTATAAAGTAATATAATACCACCTCTATTAATGTTTCTATGGTAATAAATGTTTAATGTTGGATAAATACTCTCTACTGGAGAATTTCAAGAATCATTGATAAGCTAATAAAGAACTATTGAAAAAAAGCTTTTAATCCATTCCTTCAAATCACACTGTAATTTCTCACTTCACGTATAAAACCTGAACCTTAGTATTTAAAGTATTTTGTATTCATTACTTATAGTTTCAACACCAAGGTATTTACAATTTATTTTCAAAACTATAAGTCTCTCTCCCTCATTTTACCTTTCCGTGGAGTTAAAATCATCCGAATTTGTTTATAAAAAGCTTTTAAAATAAAGTAGAATTTTTGGAGATAAAAAATGTTTAAGTCAATCCAGAGTATGATAACATCAATTGCCCCACAATGTCCTTTTATACTGAATAGTGAAGGAGAGATACCCATAGTAGTAAAATTAGGTGTCTAATTCAATTAACAGTCACAATTTAGACTTTTAAAATTATTCCCAAATATTCAAAAGATATAGTGTTTTATCAGAACTTCTTTCAAGATGATATTCCTACTTATCTGAAAAAACTTTGTTACATATTTAATTCCAGTCTATCTTTACTTCACGTTTAACTTGATGCATGAGCCTGATCTCTTCACTCAAGATTTCTCAGCTACTTTTCTCTTGCTAATAGTCTAAGACTCTACCTGATTGAACCCATTGAATCTCTGTGAGATTCTTTATCAGGTAATAAACCAACTCATGTTTGAAAGACATTTTAAATGCCACTGTGTTAAGACTGTTTTTTCATACCGAATGTGGAAAATAAACATGTATGTATTTTAACACAGGTTATTTCTGATAAATTTTTGTGTAATCTCATAAATGTACTGAGTCCAGTTTATTAGAAAGATGGAAAGAAATATGAAGGAAGGAGTACATTATTTTATTTTAAATCTGATACAAACCCCATATGGTGTACCACTCAAAAAGTATATTCAATGCTCTTAAATCAATTAAAATATAATTTCCCTATTTTCAAGTATATGTATAAAAAAAATATGACCCTTATATATCTACAGACATCATTTAATATCTTCACATTTATTCAAATAGTAATATTATTTCTTATCAATACTCATAATTTAAAACAGTGGACTATTTCAAAATCAGAGTAAAACATTATCTCCTTCATCTGGCTATGCTACTTCCTAAGATGATTTTAATACCTCACATCTCTGCACTTCAGTTTAACCATAAGTATGTTGTGGGTGTTAAGTTAGATGATCTTTAAGAGCCTCTTCTGGGCCTGACCCATAACTGATTTTTTTTTTTTAATTAAGAAAGCAGTGGGAGTTCACCAGTTTATTTTACACAAGGAAATGCCATTAATTTCATATTAGTGTACTGATGTATTTAAACACTTAGTAATAGCATCCGAAGCTGCTTACATGTATCCAACCATCCTTGCCCTTCTGTGATAAGCAAACATCACTGAATATGAATACTGCTATGAAGACAATGAAGAATTTATTAAGTACCCACTGTCTATAAAACCATTGTATTTAGTTTTCAAATGCTGAAAACTTCAATTCTTTTTTCCGTATGTTTTTATTTATTTATTTATTTAAATTTTTAAACAATTAATTGAAGTATATCATTCATACTTGAACATACATAAACTATAAGTGTTCAGTAAACATCATCATCTTACAAAACAAACATGCAAAACATCATACAGGTCTCCCATACATCACCCCACACAAACATCCTGCATTGTTGTGAAACATTTGTTAACAAATCATGAAAGAGCATCATCAAAGTATTACAACGAACTATAGTCCAAATCTTCCTCCCCTATATATTTTTTAAGGATTTATTTATTTAATTATTTATTTCTTTTTATCCATTTTTAACCCCTCCCACCCCTTTTTTGCTGTTACTATGCACATTCACTGGGCAACTCTCTGTGTCCATTTCCTACCCTCTCTTCTCATCCTCCTGCTGTCTTCACTGGGATTTGATCCTACTCTGATTATCACAAAATCAGGACGTCAAGAATATTCACACCATAATTCATTTTGAGGTAAATTCTAAGAAAGCAGCAACTGGGTATTATCTTGCTTTGAAGCACTTCAGAATAAATTCACAATTACTGCCTCAGGTCATTATCTCTCCTGTTTCTTGTAACATCCAGGATATGAATATCTTCCAATCACAGAGCTGCCACACTCTCCCTTTCATTGGATGCACCATAATTTGATAAACTCCTTAAACACTTAATTTTACATAATCCACATACTCAAAAATCTCCAGTAAGCACTATAGTTTAAATCTACATTTAGCCATAAGATTCCTTATGGCTGTCTGCTGCAGGAGAACCAGGCATTCACCATTCCCAACAAGGTCTTGCTTAACCCATCAGTCTACTCAGCTCCCACCATTTCCAGATTGATTTCACTGATTACTGCAGCCCACCAGACAATGAAAACTCAAATCTGCTAAGTCTTTTTGAGATTTAGAATTGACTACTTGGCATTATACTGTTTATTTATTTTTGTGCATGTGTTAAATAAATTAGCTTATCTCTATAAGTGAATCTTAGCTTGGTGAGTGTTAGGTACAGTGCCTCATATTTTTGCTGAACTGGACATAATGGAAACAAAACAAAACAAATCTTTATGGTCTTCAGATTTGATTGTTGGGTACCTGAGTTTCAAGATTTTCTTGTACACTTCTCTGAAATACAAAACTTACCTTCTGATTTATTTATTTCCTCTCAAATTTTCCAAAATCACAATAAAAGAAATTATTGTTGCCCTTCTTTGAATTCACTTATGCAATTTATACGGAAAGTGCAAATTATCATATATGGATTCTCTAAAAATATATAGCCAAAAGAGATTATCTATATTACCAAGTAGAAGGTGTAATAGTGTCAACTATTGATTACATTTTGTTTACTAAATTATGGTCAGAATTTTCAAATAAACATTAGTCAAGATGCAAAAAATCATTGACACTATTTTAATAATAATTACCAATTTATATTTCTTATTCATATTGGAGAGTGATGAGTTGTAGGCTGCTTAAATAAAACTTAACTGGTGTCCAATGTCCAATTCTCTAAGTGCCCTATTTAAATATAAGATATGTGCAATGATCCACAGCTCCCATACAATCAGAATCAACTGATAAATTCCATGAATATGTATTAATAAATTTCAATATGAAAATAGTTCTGAAGAATCCTGAAGATGGCACTTACCTACTTTGTATGGAAAGCTTTCAGTGTTTTTCTAAAACAAATTCAAGGAACTTTTCCCAAATTCATTTCAATTTTCAATAAAAGAAGAAACCAGTATCTTCACCATTTATGTTGCCACATATTCTTTATTAGTCCTTAGATAGTATATTTATCACAGTCTCTTAGGAAAATGAAAACAAAGACAATACATGGTTCCTGTTTGATTTCCAAACAAGTTTAACTGAGAGATATTTAATTTGCAGACATTTTATTCCAGTACCTCTGTGAGTTTTAAATTTCCACTGCAATAAATTGACCAATTGATAAACTGACAAGGCGAAGCTGAACTTTTTTCTCTTTTAAACTTTTTTCAAAAGCCTAATAATACTAATATCAATCAAATCATCTTTTTTTCCCATGCACATCTGGAAATTAAGATAAGATGAGCATCCATTTTGCTATAAGAATAATTGTAGGAAACTCTGAAGGCCTAGAGAGAAAGTACATAATGCCTTCAACAGAGGGAAAAAAAAGCAGTAGAAAGAGTAATAAACCCTTTGGTGTATGTAAATGGGAAGTACTAGTGTTGCCTCAGTTTATCATTTGAAGTCTAATAAAAACTTTAAAGAGTGAACACAATGTATTACTTTTGTAGTTTGAGTCTTTTGGGGACCCCAGAAATTTATAATCTTGAGTTGGTCTATTCCTGTGGGTGTGAAACTATTGAGGATGGGACTCTTGATTTGATTACTTCAGTAAGCTATAACCCATGGTGGGTCTTTTAGATTGTGTGATAGAAGAATATGACAAATTTCCATAAAACTTGGAAGGCCTCCCTGAGAGTGTGCTGATAGCATTGAGGCTAGATGAAAAAAAAAAATTACAGAGTCTAGAGGTAAGAATAAGAGGGGAGATGATACAAATTCTAAAAGGAGCAAGTACAAAGTGATTATGGGGAGTAAGTGTGTCAAACTGTGAAAATAGTATGTTCTTATATTACAGCAGTAGCATCCTCCAAATTGAGCCTTCCAGTGGCATTTCCTCCTCTTTCAGATTTTTCCTCAGATTGCAGCCATAATGCATTTTCTAACACACAATATTTACTTTATTATTCCATAAATTCCTCATTGATTCCACAATCTTTCTTGATAAACTCCTTAGCATGGCATACATGGCCATTTTAGTTTTAGCTCTTGTTTTAGTTTGGTTAGAGCTACTGGGAGCACCAAAAATAGTTTGCCTTTTTAGAGGGAATTTATTAAGTTAAAAGCTTAATGATTTTAGGCTGTAAACATGTCCAAATAAAGACTTCATCAGAAATGCTGTCACCTAAGTTTGGCTTTAGTGATCCTGGAGTCATTCCATGTGGCAAAGCACATGGAAATATGTGCTTCACTTCTGAGTCTTTTTGCTTCAGCTTCTGGCTGCTCCATCTGTGGCTCCCTGTTTCCCACTTTCCTCTCTGAGCTCCCAGGCTCCTTCACTCCATGTCTGCAGCTTTTCTCTGTGTGTCTCCTACTTTCAATCCTCCAATCCTAAAGGACTCCAGCAAGAGGCTTCAAAATGCTGAGACTAAATTTATGTCTCTATATTTATTTTCACTACATCATTCTTTCCCTTGCCACATGTTCTAACCTTGTAGACTATAGCTTACTAAATATACCGTGACCATTTAACTAGAGCCATGGAACATTCTTCTCCTTTTGACTTCAGTTTACCAATTTCAACTTGCCCTTAGGACTGTACAATCATTTCATGGCTCCAAGACAGGAAAATGTTCCTAATTCTGTCTTCATCTTAGCCCACCATCTGTGTCTTATCAGTCCTAATTGAACTACTTTGCTTCCTATACATCATTATGTTGAAAATATTACACTGTATTGAAATCACATGTGTGTCTGTTTTTCTTCCACTAAATGATATGTTTTATAGGGAATAGATTTTGTTTAATTCATTATGTCCCTCCTACAACTATTGCTATGCCTAGAACATAGTAAATGCTCAAACAGTATTTGCTGAAATCATGTAATTCTCATTTCAACCTACAAGAGAGATATTTAAAATAAATTAAATGGAACATCCTCATCAGTGTTTATTGGTTTATTTGTTGCTGTTGTTTGATCACCAACTCATTATATTCTTTATTTAATTGGTAATTGTGGAAGTGACCAAATACACATATTAGGCCAAGTTCAATATTAATATGAAAAATGAAAATAAAAAATTAATAAATGAGTTGCTGTAGGAATATAGTAAATACATCTTTGAATATTTGTGGCCTTATTTTTGAAAGAAAGGAGGATGAAATAAACAATCCTGAAAGTACATTAAAACTATGAATTTGCTTACAATTAGTGTCTCCATTAATGCCTTTATACAATAGGGACTTCATTTAATTTTTGCTAAGACCCTGCCACTTATAGGTGACTCTATTTCTCGCTTGTAAGTGAAAAAAAATTTATACTTTCAACTACCATTTTTAGAGGGGAATTTTGTACTCTTGGATTATAGTTGTAAATTTTTACCAATTGGCATATAATTTAGTTGAGAATAAGACATCATTTAAATTGAGAGGAGATCCAAGATGGCAGAGCAGGGAAAGGCAGGCTAAGCTCCTCCTCCATAAACTGTGGGAAGGCAGGCAAGCTTGCTTGGCAGAAGGGTACATGCAGGGCAATGGTGGCAATTGGAGAGAGATGCTAGAGAGGTATTATTCAATGAGTTAGGGGAGAGGGAAGCAGGATAATTGATTTGGCTGGAAGACCACTGATCAGTCATCTCTGAGAGGGAGGAAGAAACCCAGGGACCAGGTTTCCAATGGCCAGCAGGATCCTGAGCTGGGAGACCTGTGGAGCAAACAGGTGTGGGGAGTGGCACCCAACTAGTTCAGGGAGATAGAGAAGTGTGGAGAAGGGGATATAGGGCTGGTAGATGGGCCTTTAGCCAGTTCCCAGAAAAAGGAGAAATAGTAACTGTGCTGAAGCAGATCCAGGAAGAAGGAAAGGGGAAACTAATCAGGAGGGCTGTCACACCCACCTTCCCTGGATGAGAGAGGAAATGGGTAAGTGAGGGGGTGGGCTGACAAGTGCCCAACAGCCCTGCTGAGAGAGGAGCTGGGAGTGGAACCATGGAAGATGTCAGATATGCAGCCATCCTCATGGAAATGGGGGAAGAGAGAGGTAAAGGGTGAGCTATCAGGTGCCCAAACTGCCCAGAACAGAAGGGAGCCAGAGTCATCCACTGAGTTGTCAGGCACCCAGACAGCTCCCTGGGAGAGGGTCAGTTGTGGTACAAGCAACCTCGTGACTGAAAACTTAGACTGAAATTTTGTTTTTTTTAATTTTTATTTGCTTTTATTACTTATTCTTTGTTTTTTTCCCCTTCATCCAGGTACTTTAATTGCAGAGGACAGACTAGAGGGTGATTGATTGCTAAGCACTGGCAGCATGAGAGGGTTGCTAGTAGCCACAGAGGGAGGCCAGTTTTTTCTTATTTTTCCCCTTTGTTTCTTATTTCTTTTTTATTTTTCTCCCTATTTTCTTTTTTTTTTTATTTTAAAGAAGTTTTGGATTAATTAAAAGTTACATCAAGAATATAGAGGATTTCCACATTCCCCACCCCTCCCATCATATTTTCCCCTATTAATACTGTCTTTCATTAGTATGGTTCATTTGTTATAATTGATGAACAAATAGTGAAGCATTGCTACTAACTATGGTCTATAGTTTAAATTATGATTTATTCTTTGCACCACACAATGTTATAGGTTTTGACAAAATGTATAATGGCCTATATACTTTATTGCAATATCAAGCAGAAAAATTCTAAGGTAAGAAAAATACCCATGTTACACTTATTCCTCCCTCTACCTCCCCTCAGAATCTCTGGTAGCCACTGTCTTTACAACAATGTTACAAGTTATTCTATTACAAGAAAATAATAATTATACTTTGTTATAGTTGCATTGTTCCCTTATGTTTGTTCATTCCTTTGTCTTGAAGATTTTGGGATGGTGAGGGCCACTCTGCTTCCAACTAAGAGGGTCCTTAGATCCCATGAGTCAGATATATGGAACTATCTTGCTTGGAGTTATAAATAATATCTATTTTTTGGAATAGGTGTTGTCCATCATGATTCTTTTGTTAGTAGTCCTGGGCAAGTCTGATGAACTGGAGAGTAGCTGTTGGCTGAAGCTCTGCTGAGATTCAGGACTTAACCAGCATATGAACAGCCCAAAGATTTAAGTCTCTGGGAAATATATTTAATGGGTACCATACTAATTGTAGGTTCAAATACAATGGTCAAAAGTACCATGTATAGAAAATTTATGAATGAGTCTAACTCTACTACATTGGGGAGATAGGTTATCATATATTCCAAGGTAAGCCCTACAAACTGGGTCCTGATTTGCTGGGTTTTATGCCCTGCTTATACTGTCCAGACATGTCTAGAGCCTTCAGACTTGAGGCATTGTATTCTATGGAAGTCAGAGAGATCTTCCAGAGACATACATACATGTAGCCTCTGGAATGGTTTCCTGACTCATGTTTGAAATCTCTTAGCCATAAAAACTCATTTGTATTTACTACTTCTGCATTGATTCAAGGTCTTTTTCCAAATGCATTGCTGACTGGCACTTGGTAGTAATCAGTCTGTGCCAGAGAAGCCCAATCCCGGGTATCATGTCCCATGCCAGAGGAAAGGCAGTGAGCTTATATGCTGAGTTTGGCTTAGACTGAGGCCACATATGAGTAACAAGATGTTCAGGAGGTAACTCCTAGGAAAGATATATGACTAGGCTAAGTTTCAATTTTACAAGAATAAGGCTCATAAGTATAAGCATTAATAAGATATTATTAATAAGATTAATAAGATATTTTTAAATGACTATTCTTAGATTTCACAAGCAGGACTAGGATAAAATTTGAATTTTGGGCATTCTGAATCCATAAATCAGGGAAATCACCTAGTCTGGACATACTAAAAGCCTACTGTCACCTAAAGCATAACAGTAATAGTTAGCATTTTCATGGTCTTAATATCCACCAGCCTTTCATTGTTCTGTGTTTATAGGTGTTAGATTATTTCATACTAATGCTAAATCTATGTGAGGATAGAGTCCTCTATATTTTCAGATGGTTAAAGTGAGACATGGAGAGGTCAAATGAAACATCCAGGAACACATTGTCAGTAAAGGATGAAGCTGAGTCTCAAACACAAGACCTAGGCTAGAGTCAGTGAAACTGCCTCTTACCAACCCCTTTGAAACTGCCACATACTAACTCACTTTTCAGAGTAGACATGCCCTTACTGGTTTGCAGAAAATTTTAAGTTTCTACTTCACTTTTTTTCAAATGTCCACCTCCTCATTTTTATTCATAGGAGGCTGGCTGCATTGTGAGATATGTTACTGTTTCTTCTCTCCCTTGAAGCACCTCAAAACACTGAACAGTTGCAAACAGTGAGCATGCTAGGCCTCCATTTTAAGATGAACCATAACCACCACAGTCAGATGAGAGGTTTGGGAGAAAGAAATACCCCATCACATTTAGTTATCAATCTCTGTACTTTTTCTCTCTCTCACACAATTGACAGCACATTTTTTTGAGGAAAGGGAAAGTTTTTGATTCATTTTTATTATATAATCTCACTCCTCTCACCAAAATATGCTTCTTTGACTGATGCCATATTTTTCTTGTTGCCACATTTAGATTCAAACTGAACCCACAGAACTGAGCTATGTCAGTGATGATGTCACACAAGGGTTACTGGGAGCCTTGGTGCTCACTCAGCTCCCACCTGCTCCTTAATGAAGTTGGTAATCTGTGGGAGAGTGATTTTGACTGCAAACTGACACATATTCAGGACTAAATCAGAAAATGTTGGGACAGCATTTACAACTAGAACAAGTGATAAAATCTTACAGAAACTGTTCTTTTAGGTTCACATTCACGCAGATAAGATGAAACAACAATCTCAGAAGAAGAGACTTTTCTCTAAAACTTTAGGTAAGGATGGAAGGAAAATTGACTGATGGGAGCTGGAAAATGAGGGGTCTGATTCTCCCTGTCCAGATTTCCCTTGAGTTCTCTGGGACCTGGTTTATCCTGGGCCAGGACCAAAATGAAGGATTTGAGGTAAGTGGATAAAGCTTACTGAGGCATTTGATGAGAAAGCACTTTATGTTACTTAGTAGAAAATAAACAAAATATCTTAATATGAAAGAATAAATGAATAAATGAGCAAGTAAATACAAGAGTTCTGAGTCTAAGAGGTTTCCAGAGTTGGCTCAGAAAATTTATCCAATTATGCATTCCAAGATCTAAATGTTTTGTGTAGATAAAAAGGGAAGAACTGGCAATTGGGGCAGAAGAGTGTGGGGCAGGGGAACAGGGTGTTTCAAAAGATTTTTACTTCAGTATAATTGTTATTACATTTTCTAATGAGATTGCATTTTTTGACGAGTTTAAGAAAGTGATAAATTTGAGATCATCTAATAAAGGCATAGTAAAAGGACCTTCTTTTCAGGAAAAAGCAGTTTTTACATTAAACTGTTACTTAGTTAGAAATGCTAAAAAGAAGATGTGTAACTGTGACAACTAATGCATATTATAAAAGTTAATATATTTCTTTAAACATAATTTATTTTCCATAAGCCTTCCCTGAAAAGAAATTTGGAAACACATTAAAAGGAGGTGAACCTTTCTCCTATTTCAGTGTTTTCATTCTGAATTTGCAAAGAAAATCACTTTCATAAAATACTTCTTTAAAGAAGTAACATACTATTAGGAAGGTTCAGGCATATGAAGTGATTTCATTGTTACAAATTAAAAAATCATTTAGAATTCAAAATCAGATTCAAAAATTTACATATATATATATATATGTGTGTGTGTGTGTGTGTGTGTGTGTGTGTGTGTGTGTGTGT